>JADIIU010000096.1:0-49475 GCA_027603945.1 Terramyces sp. JEL0728
AGCCCATAATAATCGATCATTTAGATATCGTGTTCTTTGAACCAAATTAGGATCGCCAATAAAAGTGTCAAATCGCAACTCTGGCAAATATTGCATATTCATATTGTATTTCGTTAAACTTTTCATCTCAATCGCACTATCACCGGCAATTTGGTTTAGGAGTGCCAGCCATACTGGAATACATTTATTGACTACTAGATCAATTCAAAAGTTGTTTAGAACACAAACAAGTCTATTCCAACTCTGTCTATTGGGGAATATAGACATCTCCAACTATTGCATCCATAGCTTGAAAAATTTGACAAGATATGACACGCGTCGATCATCAGAATATTGAAATAGTGGTAGAAAACATAGAAGACGGAGAAAATGTATCAGAGTCCAAAAGTATTGATAAAATACTTGAAAAAGACAGGAAACGAAGGGCTCGTACTATTACCGAATCACTTCAGCCAGATGTGATAATGAACGCGAAAACCAATATTTACACAGCTCAGACCAAGGCACAATTCTTTGAAACAATCTCCAACAGTGACTTTCAAGACGATGAAAACTTTACTCGGGCAATTCGTACAATGCCAATGCAGCAGCTGTCAAATTTGAAAAAAGAACCACCAAAAACAATCAAAACTGAAACTCAAGTGCTCTTGCATACTCCAGAAAACAAAAATAATACGCCAGCACAATGCAGTGTAGATGCCAAAGAAGTATCTGAGAAAATTCAATACACACACAATGATCTGAAAAAGATGTCTGAGAATCTCAAGCATATGGCAGAATTCAAATTAAACAACTTGCGGAATACCGTTATACCTCCATTCGATGACGAATTGGCAGAATTCAAAAAGGTGCGCAAACTTGAATTCTTACTTGGAGTGGCTCTTACAGACTACGACATGATTATCGAATCAGAAGCATGGATTAACGAAGAAAAGCTTCGGCAGCACAATGGACACCAACTAGAAGCAATTAAACATAAACATAAAAAAGAACTTGACGACATGCGCAAGAAAAAGGTCAACCACACGAAATGCGATAAACAAATTGTCGAGTTGAAAAACAAGAATATCGCACTGGTGGATGAATTATCAGCAACGGAAAGAGAAAATGAACAACTAAAAGAACAAATACGGCTGCTGCAAGTGGATTCATCAAACAAAGATGACGAATTCAAACTATTAATGTCAAAATATAAAAATATCCAAATCCACAACAAAGTCAACCTATTCAACAACCATATTGGCCCGATAAAAGACGCAGAACGAGAAATAGAACACGACACTGTTAGAAAAGATATAGAAATTCTCTCAACGTACTCTTTTCTAACTGCAGGCATCACGAAAGAAAGCCTGCTTGGAACAAGTACGAAGCTACACAAAAGGAAATCACACCGAAAAGTGTGTTTTATGAATCTCAGCAACCAGTAGCAAAGAAAAATTATGCACCAGTAAAGAAAATAGAGAGATTGACGTACGGCTGTTTAACTCTAGCACAATGCAAAAACTGAGAGACCGAGCACAAGAATTGACAAGACTAGTTGGGAAATACAATGTTTGCAATGAGATCAGCGATGCTGTAAAAGAATTAGAGACAGTTGTAAAGCAAATCAATGGTACACCGAAACGATTCGTAAAAGAAATAGATAGAGTTAAACTAGATGCATTCAAGAAACACTTTTGAATAAAAAAGAATTTATTTCTTGCCGTACATTTCATTTACTTCATCCTTGTAATGAGCCAAGATTTCTTTACGTTTGATTTTCTGTGCAGCAGTCAAGAAGCCGTTATCTGGTGTCCATTCATCGTCAACAAACTTGAACGTACGTAAAATTTCAGCACTCTTGAGGCCATAGGTCTTGCAAATCGCCATCAAATCTTCTTGGATTTCTTTTTGCACTTTTTCGTGGTTGTTTTCAACATTTCCTAAACCTAGGTCATCCTTTAAAGTTAGCAATTCCTTTTCATTTGGAACAATTAGAGCAATAATGTGGGATTGGAACGGATCGGCGTGGATACACATGTTCATGAAATACTTTGAGGTTTTGTATTGGGATTCGAGTTTTTCCAAAGCAACGTATTCGCCATGAGCCAATCTACTTTAAAATAACAGTTACTTGACCAAGTTCTTTTTACGGTCAATAATAGCCAAAGAACCATCAGCCCTCCATTCAGCAATATCACCAGTCATCAACCATCCATCTTCAGTCAAAGCTTCCTTTGTAAGCTTGTCTTGTTTGTAGTATCCCTTCATAATATTTGCACCTCTAACCCATAATTCACCTTGTTGTAGTTTACCGTCCTTTGGATTTGGATCATAATTGTTACAAGCTACCAATTTAATTTCAGATGCAGGAGAAGGAGAACCACAGACGCCAAACATACCCTTGTCAGATGCATTTTGAACAGCGATTAAACCACAACTTTCAGTCATTCTAATATCAAAGATAATTACCCATAGCCTTGTAACAAAGTGCATAGCGTAACAGTCAGGAATTCATGGGTTTCAGCAGCCATTGGAGCACCGCCAGAAACTGCAAATTTCAATCTTCCACCAGTGTTATCAGAAATCTTTTTGAATACAATCTTGTCCATAAAAGAATGTGGTAGTCCCATGTTGATCAAATTCCTTTTCAATGCATAAGCCATCTTGAACACCAACTGTTGAACTGGTGAAGCTTCCTTTAATTTTGCTTGCACTCCTTTACGAATAGTTTCCCATACAGAAGGCACACCTAGGATTAACTTGGATTACCAGCCATCAACGTAGGTCTCAATTCACGAATATCACCTTTGCAGTTACGAACTGAAGCGTCAGTTAAAGTTTTTGGAGAGCCATAGCCAAGGGTAACACCACAAAAGATGCAGGTGTTTTCAATAAAGAATTCCAAAACGTGGGCAAGAGGCAAGTAGGCAAGATACACTTCATCTTCAGCCAAAACGGATTTCAAGATTGGTAAAACACCAGCAACAGAAGCAACCATGTTTCCATGAGTAAGCATAACACCCTTTGGATTGCCGGTAGATCCAGAAGTGTACATGATGCAGCATAAATCATCTGGTTTCGGTGGGCATGGAGCGACAGGATTTTCTTTTCCTAGTTGAATCAATTCTTCCAAAGAAATAAACTTGAATTGACTTGCACCATCAATGATTTCCTTTTCCTTTTTACCAACAGTTCCTTTGTAAATAACGTTCTTTAAGGTAGGACATTCCTTTCCAATCTTTTTAATAACATCAAATAAATCAGTTTGAGTGTAAATGGTAGAAACTTCACCTGCGATTAACAAATAGTACCTTCATTCAAGGAAAAGATTAACGCATCGACGCCCAAGTTATCATAGGCAGTGGTAATGTAGATTGATTGCGTGTAGCAACCATGAGTCATCAGCATCCATTCTTGAGAGGTTGAGGCGAAAATATTGACCTTGTCTTGCGCTTTCAGTCCCAATTTAACCAATCCAGCACCAATCTTGGAGGCCATATCAGCAACATCACGATAAGTCAAGTATTTGTAAGGACCCATTTCAAAAAACTTCCACGTCTTTGTTTCGGTCTTTTCAACGCCGTTAACAATCTTTTTAACTTGCTTTTCTTCTTCGATGGTTCTTACGAGTTCTCTTTGGCCAAACAAGTGAGACGAGGCTGGATACTTTTTCACAGCGTATTGCAAGACATCGTACAGCGTCTTTACTGACTCGTGCGGAATTGAAAGTAATTTGTTTTCCTTTTGAATAGTGCATGATCGACGTACTTTTCCTTCGGTTGCTGTGGACTCGCCAGTTTCAAAAGTGAGTTGACGACCGATTGCTGATTTTAACCAGAACAGAGGAATCACAATCCCGAGACCTTGATTATCTATCTTGTACCTAGCCAAACAAACGTAGTGAGAAAGACACCCATTTTATTAGATTGAGAAAAGAAACCCCGCCTTTCCCCATGCCAAGACATTAAAATACTAGCGTAAAACCCGAAATTGAGATCTGGCTGGAATCTTGGGGAATAAGCGAGCAGCACGCTAGGAATAATCAGTACCATTTAGCTTTTAAGCGCATTACCCATAACCGCGAGATTCAAATATGCATTGCCAATAAAACATTTCTGCTCGTAGACTTGCGTATGATTAAATATGCGTAGATATCTAAATTTAGAGCTGGATAAGGTATTGCTTAAAATGTGCCACTTAGTTTTGGCCACAATAGTTGATTCTTTTTCGATTTGAACTGGAAAAGGCAGAGCGCAGAACCTTGTCATTCTGCGTAGCGTTCACTAGCGCAAAGTATCTCCAATTTAACTGCATGCTTTGATCTCTTGTTTACAGTAAAATGTTATTAATTCTCACTAGCGGGCTTTACGAATGATATAATATAGCATTCTGGGAATGCCGTTGGAAACAAATCCAATAACGACTGTTCTTCAAGTGCCTGGTATTTGCAACATACATTGGGATACTGGCAGGATGTAAATTACCACCGCAAAATGAATAGCAGTAAAGCTATTCGTTTCTGAAATATGCATCAGTAAGTAATTGTCTACAAATGGCAGGTACAAAGTGCCTCAGGAGAACCAATTGGTTAATACATCATCTGCATGATAAAAACGAAATTATTTCATTTCTGAAATGAGATCATTTTTTGTTGGAAAAAAAATCAGAGCAGCTTTTTCTAATTGTATTGAAGCCAAGCCAAACCACAAAGATATCTTACCACGAGAGTTACTCTGGGTAAATAAGCTCAATTATTTTAAATGTATTATTTTAAATGCCAAATTTTTTACTTTTTTAATAGAACAATCTCCAATGGGCACGCTAGAAAACACCAAACGATTTGTCTATCTCCCAGTATATTTGCCGTATTTGCCAAATACCAAATCAACAAAGAGGAAAAGAGAGTCGCAGGAGTTCAAACCAAAAAAAGAAGAGAAACTCGATATAGATAAACAGGAAGGAAAAAGTGAAGCAAAAGTGGAAAGAAAAGAAGGAATTAAAGAAGAAAAGGGAGAAAAAAGTCATTCTGTGAAAGAAAAGCAGGACGGAAAGGGCAGTGAAGATAAAAAAAAGGATAAAGTCGCCAGAAAGGATCACCGATATAAAGCTCCTGTAGCCCAAAAGGATGCGATTGAAGCCAAGCAAATTGTATTGGAAAACCTCAAAGTATATAAGCAAAGTAAATATAATTAATCCAGTGGAAGGTGAAGAAATAGAAACCATACAACTGGAATATCCAGGAAAGGGTTGCCATGAAGAGTATTTGTTTATTAAATCAGATATGCGCTCGCTGTTTCAAATAATCCAGATGAATACAATCCAATAACAGATATTTACAATACGGTACAGCTAATTGCTTCTGAATGCTTGCCAAAAGAAACAACAAACAATTTTGGAGATTCACGGTCAGGGATAATAAGAAATATAATGAAAGGTTTGTTGTATTAACAAAGCTTGTCACCGCCAAGTTGCTTCTGATTTAAAAGATGGAATATTGACTTTTAATGCAGTAATGCTGGAATTAAAAGATTCTCAAGTGTTTGAACGGTGTGAAATCAAAGGACCACCAGCGTCGTTTGATTTAATCACTCATATACTTGAACAGTCTTATGCACGCTCAATAGCACCAAAATCACACTTGCTGAACAACTATGAAGGGTTTTCTAATAATGTGTATGGCGAAATCAAACACACTTTTGTACATGAATTAATTAGAGAAGCCAATATCAAAGCAACAGATATTTTTCTGGATATGGGAAGTGGGATTGGTAATGTAGTGCTCCAAATCGCTGCCGAGTGTCTGTGTGAATCATACGGAATTGAAATAATGGAAATACCCAGTAATTTTGCAAAGAAACAACGAAACGAATTCTTATCACGAATGCGATACTATGCCAAGCCGTGCGGGAGGATATATTTAAAACAAGGGGATTTCCTTGAAGACGAAAGTATCAGCAAAGTCATTTCAAAGGCAGACGTGATCTTTGTCAACAAGTAGTTTCCATTAACGTAGTTATGCATTCGACCCTGCACTAAACCATTCAATACTGGCGAAATTCCTCGATTTGAAAGAATCTGCGAAAATTATAACTTTGAAATCTTTTGTGCCGTTAAACAGTCGTCAACAGAATAGAAGAGTGAATGCTATTGAAAGTATATTTACCGTCAAAGAGTATCATTTTGCAAGGAATAGTGTTAGTTGGATGCCTGAAGGTGGAAGTTATTATATTCACACTGTTGATCGTACTCTGATTAGTGGTGTTAGTTTTGTATAGTGGGAAAATATAATCTTATTTTTCGGCTAGTATTTCATATTACTCTTGATCACCTACTGGATTGATGTTTATTTTACGTTCACTATTGTAAATGATTATTGAAGTTGGGATTTGGTTCCTGCTTGATAGCACACGAGTCAATATCTTTTGGCTCTTCATGTACCAGTAGTTCCTCATTTCCCTTGAGCAAAATATTTACGTTCTCCAACACACTGCCAAAAGTTCCCATCATTGGATATAAGACTGAACAAAAGTTCCAAAATAGGATTGTATACTCGTTATCCATCATTAAGTCTGAAATTGCACATGCAAGACAGCCAACCAACGGAACAATAAACCACGAATACACTATTTTCACATTTCCTCTACCAATCTTCCCTTTAGCCAAACGCAATCCTGGACTTACATCGAACCAAATACACATCATTGTAGCGGAGATTGCAGTTGTTGGTATTTCGTATATCCAAAAAGAAGTAAATAAAATACAGCTTCCAGACTTTCCAACCAAATCCAGAAACACGGCTGCTCCAAAAACGATTCTGTCAAATATATCAATATTTGATTTCCGTTTGAGCATAACAGTATACATCAGCAGGTAAACTAGCCAGTCGATCGGTTTCAATATTTTGTAATAAAACGGATTTTGAGTGAATAGTAGGATAAATATCCCTTTGAGAAGATGCATGGCTAATGCAGGCAGTTGATACTTTGCGAGACGTGTATATGGATTGAAAGTGTTTTTTGTGAGCGGGATTAGCAATATTAATGATATTATTGCTGTTGCTGTGTATGAATAAGTATCTTCAAGTGTCCACGACGCGTTCATTGAACAAGTGCAGATAAAGAAACAGAGTCCTTTTACGTTGGATACCGTCAATTAAGCCATGATTGCTGAACGTTGTAATTGATATCCTCGCTCACATATACATACCTGGACTTGCAAACAATATTAATTTTATTCACACGCAGTCTAAATCAAATGGTTTTGCGACTAGTGAGTAATCAGTGTGCATGTCCGTACTTTCATCTCCAATGTCAATGTATTCAAATTCAGCAACAGACATTGCATCTTCAGGTTGAATAGATTGTTGATCTTGAGAAACTTCCTTGGCTATTGGATTCTTTTGCGCATACTTGGCAAATACTTTTGGGTTATACACATCGTATACCAGCAGTTTATCCAATTCTATAAAAACTAGGGGCGACTCTTGTCTGATTTTAGTCCTTATAGTCCTGTTATAAACCAGCTTGCAACTAGCTGGTACTTGTCGCAATGGTTTCGTTTCCAACATTGGCACAGGCTGGTCCACTTTTATATTCAAGTACGAAAGATTGTCAACGTGTCTATATCGGCACCTCTTTGTTTCGCAATGTCCAAACGACAAAAACGACGGACATTGTAAAGTTTCGTCTGTTGGATGCTTTACAAAAGCTACCAGTAAATCCTCTGGTATATTCTTTTTCCGACAATCATCCAACAGCCTGGCTCTGACTTCGTCTGGTGTTGCCAATTCACAACCTCCCAATTTGCGCTGAATTTCATCCTTTTGGTCCTGTTTTCTTTGCTGTGCTAGTTGTCGTCTCCTATCTCCATTTCCTTTTACCATGAATTGAAAAATGAAAAAAATATTCTTGTTACGAAAGGTTCAAAATTTAGTTTATGGTCAAGTTTAATTGTACTGCATAATTATTTTCACTGAAATGGAAAATGAAATCTCTGAATTTTACAGAGTACTGGAAACCCCTCCACCAGCAAATATTGTTGATCAAATGCAATTCCATCTCTATAAATCCCTCCATAAATGCGACTCGAAATTCACGGTTTCACTTTACAGGCAGCTTAATATATTAATTTCACTATGGACAAAAATCAAGTCGCTACAAACCGAAATAGTACATACGATATTCCATGAATTGTATTTCTTTATTACGTTTCATTCTGCTAGGATTGATATTCCGAGACATTATGCGCATAATTTAATCAAGGACATGATCCAGCTGCACGACTTGTTTTTACCATTTGGATTCAACGTGCTTGTTAATGACTTGCCAAGTGATTACGGAATCGAACCTGTGTCTCTGACAGAATTTGAATATTATTTTAAGCATCCTGGAAACCAGGAATTTAATGTTTTGGTTGTCAATCAAACGACAATTGACCAGGAATGGGGAAAAATAACAACAGGATTAGAGACACAGGATCAGCTAAGCTGTTGGTTTGAAACGTATCCATTAATTCAAGTGCAAAACGAATGGCGATCAATCAACTACCCAAACAATGACTCTTTTGGGTTGTTGAGAAATAAAGATACTATAGTTGGAGGTATCTTTGATGGATGCGGAAGCGGTTCAAGAGCTTATTTCGCTTCAAATCTTGGGCTGGTAAAATATTTACAGAAATGCAAGCAAGGAAATCTTGATATGGACTTTTTAATCAAGACTTATTATGAATTGAATAGTGAAATTATGAATATTGAAGAATGTGGAAACAGCACTCTTGGATTATTCACAGTCAAAAATGGGATTCTGAATACGTTGATTGCAGGCGGTATTTTCTATTTGATTACTAGATGTCGAATTGTTTTTGGTTAGAAAAGGTAGAGTCATTGATTTGCAATTAAACTATCCATTTTGTAGAATTTCAACCTCGTCAGCGCCAGGTGCTTTTAGTTAACAAAGGGGCAATTGGAAACGGTGTAGATCATGTATACATTGAATCATCGAATTTGCAAGTGTGTAAAATAAAGCATGAAAAGGGAGATGTCTTGATTGCCAGTAGCGATGGGCTGGGAGACAATCTCGATCCCATACAAATTAGCGATCCAAAAGATTACGGATACGATAGCTGGAAGGACTTGTCACCAACAAAACATCCCTCGGTAATAGCAAAACTAGGAGAAGCAAAAACCAAAAACTTGGAAACTCTGCTCAAAGACGTTGATATTAACGACTACCCAAGGGTTCTCAAATCGTATTGTCTTTCGAGAGCTGAGCTTGAAATAGATTTGTGGAAAGACGATAAATACTTTCACAGCGACAAGTTTGCCAAGGATCAAATGTACGAAGAGGGAAAGAAGCGGGGATTAAAGTACGGCAAATTGGACCATGTTGGGATCCTTGTTGTACCTCTTTAATATAATGTTTTTATTGATTTGCCACAGGCAGTTGGACCACGGAATAGCTGCCTGTAGTGCGAGTCGTATGCTAAAGATTTGCTGTGCATCAAATTCAACCAACTTGCCAAACAATAGAGATTTATTAATAATCATCGCCTCTGGTTAAAACTTCCTTGCAAGTTGGTTTCAATACCAGTGTGTGTTCAAACTGTGCCGTAAAACTTCCTTCAATATCAACCAACGGCGGACATGGATTGACAATACCAGCATCTACCAAGCTGTTCAGTGCCATATTGTACCGCTGTTCCCCTAATCGCTCCAAGTATCTCTTGCAGAAAGCCAAAGTGCTAAATTCCTTGTTGATTGTATTTAAGAGCTGTTTCGCTCTTGTCAATTTCAATGGAACTTTTGGAGCGTGGTAATCCTTCATGTAATGCGAACAGTCCGTACCGTCGTCTACATACCCACTTCCAGTTGTTCCAAACGTTTCAATCGCAAAGTATTCACCCTCTTCCATCTTTGTTTGATCCCCGTTGTCTACGCTTGGAACTGACTTGCCTGCATGGATACGGTATCGCTCTATAGAATGTCCGCATAGAGTTCTAATCGGCTTAATTTGATAGGTCTTTCCGTCCAATTCAATCTCGTATGATTCCATAGTTTCTTGGATAGCAGCCCCAATTTCGCACATCCTTGCATCGATACCAGCTTCACGGATACCAGTGTTGGTAGCATCGCGTACAGCTTCTTTTAATGGGTCGTATTTTGGATTAAATGTCCTTGGTCAAGTAATGCTTACATTGTAAATGCAGAGTCGATAATTCTACCATTGATATGAGTGCCGAAATCAATCTTCATCACATCATCATACTGTAAAACGGTAGTATCGCCTGGATTTGGCGTATAGTGAGCAGCAACGTTATTCAGCGAACAACCAGTAGGAAACCCAATACCGGCAGCTAAACCATTAGCTCCAACCAAATTCCTAGTTCCATTTTCAATCAAATCGCAAATTTCAACCATTGTCATTCCAGGTTTGATTGTTTTTTGAGCATACTTTCTAACTTGGCGATGTACTTCAGCACACTGGCGGGCTTCATTGTAATTATCAAACTCTAGTCTTTCCAAGTACCGTTTCTCTTCATTGGTTACTCTCCATAAATTGCTGGTTAGTTAAAACTTACTCGTCCTTGTATTGCTGAATTTCACCTTCTGGAAATACTCCCTCAGGAAATAGTTTTGCAACAGGGATAGTTGGCGGTTCTGATTGGCGCTGGACTTGGCCTGAGTTAGATTTACGAACCTGGTGCTAGTGGTGACTTTTTCTTCTTTTTAGGTTTCTTTTTAGTAGTTCCTCTGGTTTGGCCAGTTGGATCTGGTAGATTAAGTAGTTCTTCAAGTTCAGGAACTATTTCTGCTGGTGACATTTGAGGAAAAAAGTTAAGTGAGTCATTTCCTGGCTGTCACTATTTAATGCTTGTACAGGAAGTCGGATTGAATTTATATATGATATCCGGTCAAGTTTAAAATGACAAGATCCGGTCAAGTTTAAAATGACAAGATCCAGTGATTTGGCAATCTTTCAATAGCAAATAGTAACCACTTTGAACTATAAAACATTTATAAGGATTCATTTCCAAAGACTACAATACATTCAGTAATTGCTTTTTTCAGAGATTCTCGCTGTTTGAAGAGCATCCCCACCTTGAGTAGGTTCATTCTTTGTCGAAGACAATTTAGACCTGTAATTAGCACTGATGGTACTTTTGCTGGGAAATACTGAAATCTTTCAGCAGCTGTTGGGAAGCGTTAAAACTAGCATGCACAAATACAAATGCCGCATAGACCGGAGAAGCAATGGTGGTCCCTGGATTAGATTAAATTACCATTAACCCCAACCAAAGTGATATTTGTGCTGACTCTGTTATTTTTCAGCAGGATTATCAATGCAACACAAGTGTAAATCTTGTACCCAGCAAGGATAACATAGTCCAAAAGCGCGTACTTCATAATCAGCTGTGAAGCCAGCTCTCTATTGGAGACTCCTAGCTTTGAAGCGATATTGAAGATGAACATTACGGATGCTGCAACGAAATTTACAGCCTGCAAGAATGCATTTAGTGCCACGAATAAAACTGTCACCTAGATTAACTGGGATTACAGTTGTATAAGGAGTCACGTAATAGTTATTATAAGCTCCTGATAAGACCACTCCAAAATTTATACTCGTGACAATAATCGTTACAATTTGAACCAACAAGCCAATCGCATTCAATAAAAACCATATTTTGTATGACATTGACTGAGGCTATGTTAATGAAATTTACCGACTGGACGACTGGTAATCTCTGTAAGATGACCAAGTACAAAATGCTGTTTGAAATTCCAATCGTGATGACAGCCAGCAATGCAACGAGATTATAATTTTTCCAGTTATAAGGCGACACTGTGTAGTCTGTCATTGCAATATAAAACAGCAAGGAAACCATATTGAGTAAGCCAGTTGCTACAGCAGCGTAGAAATATCTCGATTTTTTCCCATAGTTTTGACACGCAATGTGAAATGTTTGAAAGTTCTTTTGCAAGGCTGCACCAAGAATAATTAGTTGTGGAACTATATACGAGGACGCGAGTCTGTCAGCCATGAGAAAGATGGTTTTTAGAAATGAATGACATAATACAATCACCTGGAATGAATTTTATTCACGCGATGGTGTCTTTTGCCATGCAAGTTATATTGATATATGTGGTGGTATGTAATTTTAGCGATTTTGTTTATGGCTCGCATCCTTGTATTAAATCCATTCAAAGTCCACTACTATTATGGGTATAAATCGCGTTTTAGTCATTAAATGGTATCCAAAAAAAAGAAATCATTTATATTACAAAAAATTTTAATCATCCTGGGAAGACATTTTCTTTCCAGTACCAGACTGTGACATTTTCTGTGCTGTACTACCTTCTTTGGACCTAAAGTTAGTGATTTCATACTTGGTGTAATTGGAGACGCTAAAGTCTTTCAGCAGCTGTTGAGACGCATTGAAACTAGCATGCACAAATACAAATGCCGCATAGATCGGAGAAGCAATGGTGGTCCCTGGATTAGATTAAATCACCATTAACTCCAGCAAATGTAACGTTTGTGTTTACTTTGTTGTTTTTCAAAAAAATAATCAATGCAATACAAGTGTAAATCTTGTACCCAGCAAGGATGACATAGTCCAAAAGCGCGTACTTCATAATCAGCTGTGAAGCCAGCTCTCTATTGGAGACTCCCAATTTTGAAGCGATATTGTAGATGAACATGTACGAAGCCGCGACGAAATTTACAGCTTGCAAGAAAGCGTTGAGTATGACTAAAAGGGCTTGTACCTACATTAAAGTCAATTACAGTTGTATAAGGCGTAACATAAATGTTTGGGTAAGAGCCAATCAAAACTACAGTATAATTCAAAATGTTTACCACCAAAGCAACTATTTGTACCACCAGCCCAAGTGTGTTTAAAATGTACCATACTTTGAATTGCAAAGAGGTTTTCTACATTAATCATTGTTACATCTTGTACTACCGGAAGCCTAATCAAGATGACATAGTAGAGGATGCTGTTTGATATTCCAATGAATATGGCTGCCAACAAGGAAACAATATTAAAGCTGGGCCAATTATAAGGCGACACTGTGTAATCCAGAATCGCAGTATAAAAAACAAGTGTCAAAAGATTCAGGATTCCAGTTGCTATTGCCGCGTAAAAGTATTGAGATCTTTTTGAATAATTCTGAATGGCTATATGGAATACTTGGAAATTCTTTTGAAGAGCCGCACCAAGAATGATGATTGTGGGTACAATAAAGGACGAGGTTAGCCTATCTGCCATTTAAAAAGTAAAGTTCGCTTGGCATGACATCACTTTAGTCACCGCGTATCTGAATGATGGGCATTAATACAATATTTGGCTTTCTTCTTGTCAAATAACTATTGAAATTTACCAATAGAAAATGTTGAATTGGTCAGAGTAAATTATCACTTAATTTTTGGGTTTTATGAGATAAATCAAACCCATACTGCCTTTTTATCGTCACTTTGAGCAAATTCCACCAATGCAGTTCTTTAATTGTAAAGTTTCACAAATATTAAATTGTACTGTAAAAAAATTGTGCCAGTAGAAACAAAAAATTACAGGCATTTGTTTCCCTCCTTTAGCACGACTTGTTATGAACTGGAACAGAACTAGAATGAACGATTCAACGTTACAGACAATTATGTGTGTAAAAAATTGGATGGGCGTTGACTTTGACGACCCAAATAGTGAATCAGATCCTAAAGTATGTAAAGTGACTCTCCAGGATGAATAAAGTGTATCGGAAGTTGAGACACTTCTCTAACTTGCCAAAGAAGTTAAAACCAGGATTTAAAATATAACTGATTTTGGAATTTATTAACCCAAGGTAGATTGCAACTCTTGAGCAGCTTTACGAATCATTTTAGCATTAGCACTTCCAGAATCATTAGTCATTCGAGAAAACAACGAATTAGGATCTTGCAATAATTTAAAAGGTGAATCGCATTCAACCACAATTCCATCTGATAACACCAACACACGGTCAAACCCTGCAATAGTATTCAGCCGATGTGCAATCGAAATAACAGTAGTATTCAGGAAAAAGGTTTTCAAAACTTTTTGAATCAATTGGTCAGATTCTCCATCAACAGCTGCAGTAGCTTCATCCATCACAAGTATCTTTGGTTGAGCTAAAATAGATCTAGCCAAACAAATTAATTGCCGTTGTCCTAAAGATAGACTTTCTCCCTTTTCGTCAACCCCAGTATCTAGTTTATCAGCTTGTTGCTGGAAATACTCTTTTAAACCGACAAATTGCAATGATTCCCAAATCTTATCGTCATGGAATTCTGATTCAGGGTCAAGATTTGTTCTAATTGTTCCCTTGAACAAAACAGGATCTTGTGGAATTATTTGGATTGACTGACGCAACTTTTTTAACCCACACTTGGAGATATCTATGTTATATAATCTTACCTTGGCCATCTATAAAAATAGAACCTTTTGTAAGTTCCATGATTCTAAATAATGAAGTCATTAATGTACTTTTTCCAGACCCAGTACGTCCAATAACACCAAGCTTTTCACCAGGTTGGATAATCAAAGACAAGTTCTTGATGACAAAGTGGTCAGGACGAGTAGGATACGAAATGCCTACTTTTTCAAATTCAACTTTTCCTTTTGTTGGCCATGCTTCCAAACTAGAATCATAATCGGAAACACGAGCTGATTCTTTGGATAAAGAATTTCCATAATAAAGTAATCGTTCAACTGAATTCATCTACAGTTAATTCTAGGTACTGTTGCTTCTCCTAAACCTGTAAATTCTAAAACTATTTCCATGATTCTTCCTAAATCGGATGATGATTGGATAGCGAGGGCGACTGCTTCAACATTTACACTCCCGTTTGATTTTGATAACACACCGTAAACAATAACCAATAGAGTTATAAATTGCGATAAAATAGATAATCTGAATGATAACCAAATCGCAAGTGATGTTTTGACAAAGTAAGAAGCTTGATATTGATCAATTAATTTGTGTTGCTTATGTTCAAATTGTTTTTGGACGTTAAATGCTTTGATGGTTGATAGTGCTGTTAGTGATTGAGAAACATGAGCGTCCATTGGAGATTTAAGGACAGATTCGATTCTTTGCATGGCCAAATTAGAGTTTTGAAAGAACTTGTAAATGTAATAGTAGATTACGAAAACTGCAAACAAAAATATGGAGATATACCCACTGGCTTGTGCAGTCAAAATGGCACAGGCAATAAATTCCAATAAGATTGTTGGTAAATTGGAACCAACATAGCAAAGTGTAGAATCAGTTTCATCGATATCGGTGGAAAATCTATTCAAGATCCTACCAGATGGGTTACGTTGAAAAAAAGATAGTGGTGCATTGACTACACCATTTAGTGCCATATTGTGCAACGAGGTACTAGCAGCGATAACCAAAAATGGACGGAAAATACGAGAAATTACGTTTCCTACCAAATTAATTGCCCCTGCAATTGTATAAAATTCGATGAATCTATCTGATGGAATGTGGTTGTTAACGTTGGCTACTTGCGTGATCCAGAGTTTTGACCAGACATCGCCTACAAGGGTAGCACCGTACCCCAAGATCAAGATAATTTGCAGAGGATAATTTCCCATTGCTTTCATATAAGCAAGGAATACACTTCCTTGAACAGATCCCTTAAATTAGAATGACCATACCTTTTCAACCTCTTCTTGTTCGGTAAATTGACCCCCATCTTTTTCCACAAATTCTTTGCTTTCCACGATTTCTTGTTGAGTACTTTGGTCATCTTCTGAAACTTGATAATTTTCCATTAATTTGACCAATGCTCCGTTCTTGGACATCAACTCTTGGTAAGACCCGTATTCTTTAACACTTCCTTCTTCCATTACAATAACTTTATCAAATTGAGGCAAATAGTGCAACTGGTGGGTGACCATAAGGACTGTTTTGTGAGCTAGGAACTCTTTGATCGCCATGTCAAACACTTTTCTTCCCACAGATGCGTCAAGGGCAGCTAAAGGGCAATCCAAGAGATAAACGTCAGAGTCTTTGTATAAAGCTCTAGCCAAAGATAATCTAGCTTTTTGACCACCTGATAAATTAGAACCTTCTTCTCCGATTTCAGTATTCATTCCAGCAGATAAGTTTTCCAAGTCTGACGCCAAACAGGCAGCTTTGATACAATATAATAGCAAAAGCTTATCTTCTTTTGAGCCAAACAAGATATTGTTTTTTATACTATCACCCATTATCCATGGCTCTTGAGAACAATAAGCAATCTTTCCTTTGATATCAAAAGTACCAGCAGTCAATTCCAAATCCCCAATTAAACTTGACAAGAGAGTAGATTTGCCAGACCCGACATTTCCAACAATAGCAACAAGAGATCCTTTTGGTACAGTTACATTAATTCCATTAAACTGCTTTTGGCTTTCCTTTTCTTCTTCCAAGTAAGTCCAAGTAGCATTTTCAATTTTGATTGCAACATCTTTATCCAAATGATTTTGCTCCGATTGCGAGCCCTCTTCAGCTAATAGAAAATCTCGAACTCTTTGCCAATTCTGACGAGTCATGACATAAGTTTGCGAGAGACCACTGACGCTAAGCAAAGGTTCATAGAGTCTTTGAAAAATAAGCATAGCAGGAAAGATAATCTGGGGGTCCATTTTACCATTAGTAGCAGAGTATACAGCGAATGTTACGATGGGCATCAAGATTGGGGCAACAGATGACAGCAGTTGACCGAATGCAAGGACGTAAATAAATCCAACATAGTTATCCCCTTCCATTTCTCTGAGTTTTTGAATTTGCCTAACAAAATAATCTTCCATGGCTTTAAACTTTACCACTTGGATACCATTCAACATTTCACGAATCTTTGTTATTCTAGCATCGTTGTTTGTTAAATACGCATCATAGTATTTGCTCATTAAAACAGAAATGGCCAAGGTAGAGATAAAAGAAACCACAGCATAGCCAACACTTGCCCAGACTGAATTGCCAACCAAAACCAAAAGATATAAAATACCGATTACAACACTGAATGGAATTGACCATAAACTATTCACAGCGCGTGGGGCTTCAGAAAGTGCCCTCGAATCATTATTGATCATGTTAATAATTTTCCCAGTTGAGAATTCCTTTCTGCTTTTCTGAGACAAACGAAACCTATTATTAATCTAGAAATACGATTTTTCATAAATTGCTGCCATAAGCATTGTGCTAAGGACGGTGCTAATCCTACGTATTAACGATTCAACAAGAGCACTACAACAAGCAATTCCAATTTGCAGCCCAAAGTACAAGACGACCAAAGCAGTAATATTTGAAATTATCAAGCTAGAATTACCGTTTTGCAACCACAAGATAATTTGACCAAATATCAAAGGTGATAAGAAAAAATCTACCAGTACTTTGATGAAATTCAAAAAGTAGTACAGAACAAGTTGATAATAGATTGGACCAACCAAGGTCTTGATCAAACTTGGCTTTCTATCAATGTTGGCCCAAAAGAGGTCGAAATGCTTTGTAACTTCAAATGCAGAGTTTTTTGATTCTAATTTGGGAATGTCCTAATTTTAGTTGTAACATACATTTTTTTCAAGAGTTTCATGGTTTCCTTTCGCAAGTAACGGGTTTAGCCATGAACAAGTCACTAAATTCCAAAAGTCATTTTTAATGTAGTACTGCATCGTTTCGTTCCAGTTCAACCAGCTGCTTTTATAAAAATATGGCGTAGTGATACAAAGTTGCTTTTTTTGTGTTCTTTATAAAAAAATACGGCGTGGTGACACAATGTTGCTTTTTCCGTGCCCCTACAAAATATATAGCGTGGTAACACAAAGTTGCTTTTTTCGTGTCCCTACAAAACATATAGTGTGGTAGCACAAAGTTGCTTTTTTTGTGTTTCTGGCGTCAGCCGTTCGGTTGTACGCTTAGTTCTCAAGTATAAAAGCCAAATAGATTAAATCTCAGAAAACTTAAATAGAATTTATCAATGCAAGCTCAAACTATTATCAAATCTACTGCTAACAACAATGAAAATGTCCAACAAGATTCCATTAATGCGACTGTCTCATCTGGCGCAAAGGTAATCGAGGCTAAATTTACTAATCCCACTAACCTTTCTAGCGCAAATGAACCTCCTCACAGTGTTGAATCTGGTGTCAAGTCTGTTCAAGGTCGTAAATTGGTTGAAAACAAGCCGGTTTTAAACTCAATGCCAAAGGAGTCGAAAGAAGGTTTTGGTGAAACTCATGTTGAATGCATCTCTGAAGTATCTGTCTCTGGCGAAGACATGGATCAAGAAACTAAAAAATTTTGGATGGACTATTTAGTAGACGTTGAATCAACTGATGTATCCCAGCATGTTGTCAATCAATTACCAGTATATGCACAAATGAATTTGACCTCTTTAGTTAACATTGACACTTTGAATCAAGTTACAGTCACACACAACGTAGAAATGGTAACTGTCGCAAATGCTGCTTGGTCTTGTGTTCTAAAAACATTTTTCCAAAGAGAACATGCCATTTTTGCAACTATGGATGGGTAATTTTTGATTTAATATAGATATAAAAATATAGTTCCATTCAAATCAACTGTCAATCCTCATGCTGTCTTATCAGAATGGATTCAAAATTTGCAAAATCAGGCTCAGGTAGTCAAGAAACATCTTGCTCCATTAGAAGCAATCTTGGATCTTACCAACTTGCATGATCACGTGAATTCCCTTGTGCAATATGAAACTGGGGAAACCTTTACCGAAAAATTTCAAATTCTCTTACATCTCATTTCAACAAATAATAGTTTAGATATAAAAATAGAATACAATATAAAAGCAATAGAGCCAGCTTTTGCTCAAAGTATGGGCGACTACTTTAATCAGTGCTTGTCATGGATGTGCACCAGTTTATTGCAAAATGATCATGGTTTAGTCAGTGATATTCTAGTGTTGGAGCCTCTTCAAAAAGCTCAGGTTCTTGCATTCGGAAAAGGACCACTGCGGGATATTCATTTTGATTTGGGACATTTAGCGTTTGAAAAAATAGCCATGCATGATCCGGATTTGATCGCAGTTGAACAAGATGGAAGATCAATTACCTATGGAGAATTGAACCAACAGGCTAATCAACTTGCTGCTGCTTTAGTTGGTAAAGGCGTTCAAGTTGGAGATTTTGTTGCAATAGTTACAATCCGATCTATTGAAATGATTATTGGTATTTTCGCAGTGTTGAAAGCTGGAGCCGCCTATGTTCCTATTGATTCTTCGTTGCCTTTGGAAAGAATTCAGTATATCTTGGAGACTTGCAATTGTCCAATAGTATTGTATCACGAAGAAATTGAAAGTAGTTTATTCAGATCGCTCAGCAGTACCAATAAAATGGTGAACTTGTGCAGCAGGAAGGAGGTCTCATCAGATCAACTGCCTAGTGTAGTTCTGAGCAGCTCAGACTCGGCCTACTGTATCTTTACTTCTGGATCTACTGGTAAGCCAAAGGGTGTGGTGATCTCTCACCTCTCTCTTTGTAATTGTGCTTTAAATGATATTTGTTCGTTTGATTTACGTCGCGGGACTAAGATTGCTCAAATGGCCTCAATTAACTTTGATGTTAGTGTTGGTGAAATTTTTACTGCACTTTCAAACGAAGCCACTTTGGTTTTGCGATCCAACTATGACTACTATTCTGTTCTTGATCAAGTGCAAGTGGCTAATTTAACCCCAACGGCATTTGCAAAGATTCAACCTCACCAATATCCAAACTTGAAACGAATTCTTCTTGCGGGAGAAATGTTTAATCCTTCATTTGCAGACTTATGGGCTGGCCGATTGAATCTTATAAACAGCTACGGCCCAACAGAAGCCACCGTTATTTCATCCTCAGGTTCTCAAATTCCAGGCAAGCGTGTTCATATCGGTAAACCAGTTCCAAATTCGAATCAGTATATCGTCGATAGAGAGTTGAATCTAGTTCCAATTGGAGTCCCAGGTGAATTATTGATCGGAGGGGTTTGTGTCGCCCAAGAATATTTGAATAGACCTGATTTAACTCGAGAAAAATTCATTAAAAACCACTTCTTGAATGATGGATCAAAAATGTACCGAACTGGAGATGTTTGTAAATGGAGTGAAGATGGAGATATTATTATGATGGGAAGGAAGGATGACATGGTAAAAATCAAAGGTTACAGAATTGAACTTGATGAAGTCTCTTCCGCTCTCCAAAGACATCCACTTGTTTCTGCTGCCACTGTGCTAGTTCAACAGGATCAACTTTTCGCTTATATTACGCCTAAAGTTGAGCTTTCTTCTGTTCGTGACTTTATTTCAGATATCTTGCCACATTATATGCTTCCATCAGTTATTATTCCACTTCATGAACTGCCAATGACTCCGAACGGAAAGGTAATCGAATATTAATATCAGATTGACAAAGCTGTTTTACGCACTTTAAATGTCCAAGCAGAGTTCCAAAAGCCAGAAACTGAATTGGAGATCAGCTTGGCCTCACTTTGGGCAGACTTGCTGAATGTAGAGCAACACAAGATTGGCAGATATTCGTCTTTCTTTGAATTTGGAGGAGATTCGATTTCTGCCATCCAATTAGTTGGCCAAGCAAAGGCGATTGGACTGCAATTGAACACCACCATGGTTTTCAAAAAGTCCTTATTATTGCAAATGGCACTATGCACAGTTTCGGAAAGCACAAGGTCTGAAATTAAGCCGATTGTTGTTCCGTAAGATATTTATTTAACGTTAGTGAAATGATAGTTGAGGAAATTAATCAGCAAGTTGAAGATTCTGGTAGTATTGAAGATATGTATCCCGCAACTCCACTTCAATCCGGAATGATAGCAAAATCAATGCAAAATTCAAAAGCGTATGTTAATCAAATGAAATTGCAGCTTTCCCAAGAGTTGGATTTGGATCAACTTCAACATGCAGTGGATCAAATCACTCGTGCTCATGGAATTTTACGTACCCGATTTGTTTCTACATCTCAAGGAATCTACCAAGTTCTCCAAAAGCAAATCGATGCGTTTGTTGAAATACAATCAAGCTTGGAAGAATATTGCTGTGCCGATCTTGAAAGAGGGTTTGATTTACACGAAGTCGCTTGGTTTAGAGTAGCCTACATTAACGGCGCTCAGCCATACCTGATTTTTACAATTCATCATGCGTTATACGACGGTTGGTGTATGGACCAGATTGTGGAAAGCCTGTTCTCTGCGTACTCTGGAAACATTATTGAACAGAGTGGATCTTTCAAATCAGTTGTGGAATATATCGAATCAATGGATAGGGAAAAGGGTAAAGAATTCTGGAACAGCTATTTGTCAGATGTGGAGTCATCTACTGGGTTTGGTGGAAATAAGTCATCGCAAAAGGATTTGGTGGTAGACTATGAACCGCATACTTTCAAAGTTTCAGCAAGTTTGTCTGACATGAAGCTGATTTCATCCAAATATCAGATTACAATGGCTACTCTTGCTAAAGCAGCCTGGGCCTCTACTTTGAAAATGTTTACTCAGCAAGATACAGTTGTGTTTGCCAATATTGTTTCCGGAAGAGATATTCCTGTTGAGAATGTGGAAAGGTAATTAATGATTAATTTTAGTATTGTTGGACTATTGATGAACTCAATTCCGTTCAAGGCAAATGTCAATCCAGAAATGAACTTGCTGGATTGGTTGAGACAATTACAAGAAAACCACACTTCTACTTTGGACTACTCTCATTCAAGCTTGGTTGATATTTACAAATGGACCAGCAAGTCTAATCTTTTGAAAACCTCTTTTGTATTTGAAAACATGCCTAACAATGGAGATTCTTCGTCTGAAAGTTTTGTTATTTCCAACGGACCGGATGCTAACGCAGGAACGTTTAATGAGTATGAAATCCAAGTTGTCCTTTTCCCAACAGAATCAGGTTTAGATGTAGAAGTAGAGTATGATTTATCAATTCTGGATGCTTCGTTTGCTCAAAGTATAGGTGACTACTTTAATCAGTGCTTGTCATGGATGTGCACCAGTTTATTGCAAAATGATCATGGTTTAGTCAGTGATATTCTAGTGTTGGAGCCTCTTCAAAAAGCTCAGGTTCTTGCATTCGGAAAAGGACTACTGCGGGATATTCGTTTTGATTTGGGACATTTAGCGTTTGAAAAAATAGCCATGCATGATCCGGATTTGATCGCAGTTGAACAAGATGGAAGATTAATTACCTATGGAGAATTGAACCAACAGGCTAATCAACTTGCTGCTGCTTTAGTTGGTAAAGGTGTTCAAGTTGGAGATTTTGTTGCAATAGTTACAATCCGATCTATTGAAATGATTATTGGTATTTTCGCAGTGTTGAAAGCTGGAGCCGCCTATGTTCCTATTGATTCTTCGTTGCCTTTGGAAAGAATTCAGTATATCTTGGAGACTTGCAATTGTCCAATAGTATTGTATCACGAAGAAATTGAAAGTAGTTTATTCAGATCGCTCAGCAGTACCAATAAAATGGTGAACTTGTGCAGCAGGAAGGAGGTCTCATCAGATCAACTGCCTAGTGTAGTTCTGAGTAGCTCAGACTCGGCCTACTGTATCTTTACTTCTGGATCTACTGGTAAGCCAAAGGGTGTGGTGATCTCTCACCTCTCTCTTTGTAATTGTGCTTTAAATGATATTTGTTCGTTTGATTTACGTCGCGGGACTAAGATTGCTCAAATGGCCTCAATTAACTTTGATGCTAGCGTTGGTGAAATCTTTACAGCACTATCAAACGAAGCCACTTTGGTTTTGCGATCCAACTATGACTACTATTCTGTTCTTGATCAAGTGCAAGTGGCTAATTTAACCCCAACGGCATTTGCAAAGATTCAACCTCACCAATATCCAAACTTGAAACGAATTCTTCTTGCGGGAGAAATGTTTAATCCTTCATTTGCAGACTTATGGGCTGGCCGATTGAATCTTATAAACAGCTACGGCCCAACAGAAGCCACCGTTATTTCATCCTCAGGTTCTCAAATTCCAGGCAAGCGTGTTCATATCGGTAAACCAGTTCCAAATTCGAATCAGTATATCGTCGATAGAGAGTTGAATCTAGTTCCAATTGGAGTCCCAGGTGAATTATTGATCGGAGGGGTTTGTGTCGCCCAAGAATATTTGAATAGACCTGATTTAACTCGAGAAAAATTCATTAAAAACCACTTCTTGAATGATGGATCAAAAATGTACCGAACTGGAGATGTTTGTAAATGGACTGAAGATGGAGATATTCAAATTATGGGTAGAAACGACAATATGGTGAAAGTGAAGGGCTACCGTATTGAACTGGATGAAGTCTCTTCTGCTCTCCAAAGACATCCACTTGTTTCTGCAGCGACGGTAATTGTCAAGGATGGGCATTTAGTTGGATTTGTCACGCCAAAAGTAGATATTAATGAAGTGAGGGGTTCGTTGATGGAGATTTTGCCGTATTATATGGTACCTTCAGCTATTGTATCTTTGAACGAACTACCAGCGACAACGAACGGAAAGGTATTTATCAAACTTATTTAGATTGACAAGAGTGCATTAAGTTCCCTTGATTATCGTATTGAATTTGCGCTCCCTACAACAGAAGATGAAATGAACCTTGCGTCTATTTGGAGCAAAGTATTGAATGTCAGCCTTGGGAAAATTGGTAGGGATACTTCTTTCTTTGAAATTGGAGGTGACAGTATATCTGTATTGCAAATGTGTTTTAAGTGCAAAAAACTTGGATGGAGCTTAAGTTCGTTTGATGTCTTCCAAGCCCAAACTTTGTCGCAAATGGTAAAAGCCAAGGTTGATTTAAAAAAGAAAGCTAATTACAATACTGAAATTGTTGGACCAGTACAGTTCACCAACATTCAAAAGATTTATCTCCGCAACAATGGCTCTTCAGATATGCACTACACTCAATCGATGGTTGTCGAATCTAAATTGAACATTTCAAAATTGCAACTGCATAGTTTGCTTAAACAACTGGCAATTCAACATGATATGCTCAGGTCTGTATTCCAAATAGATTTTCAGGGAGTTATTACACAAACGATATTGCCAGTCTCTGAATTAACTATTTTGGAACCATTGGTGGAAACATGCAATTCAGTGTCTGAAGTTGAAGATTATCTTTTCAATGTACAGTCATTGATATCTATCGAAAAGGGGATTGTATTTGCTACTGGGTTGTTTGAATTCAAAAATCAACAGCATCTGTTCTTTACAATTCATCATTTGGTGGTAGATCTTGTATCCTGGAGAATTATTTTCGAAGATATTGAATTATTATTAAACAAGCAACCGCTTCCTGATAAGACAATGTCATTCCAGGAATGGAGTAATCAATTAGACGTGTTCAGCAGAGATTTCGCTTCAGATTGGAAAGAGCATTTACGCCCAATTGTCAACACTATTCAATCTACTTTAATTTCAAAGTCGAAAATGCCAATGCAAATAACCAGCATAGATTTCACAGTTTCAGAGGAATTCACTTCCTTACTAGATCAAGCCAATCTACCATTTGAAACGAATATCCAAGATGTTATCATTGCTTCTATGATTCAATCTTTAACTCAGTTAGCAGGTGAAAATTCTTCTATCCGTTTCCATTTAGAATCTCATGGAAGAAATCCTTGGGAGAAAGACCTCGACATTTCTCGAACCGTGGGCTGGTTTACCTCTATATTCCCCGTCGCTTTTGATGTCGAGTCGGACATTCTAAAATTACTTCCAAAGGTGAAATCTGTTATAAGATCGGTGCCAAATAAGGGTGTGGATTACAATTCTGATTACAACGCCGACAAGGAAGAAGTCGTCATTGCTTTTAACTATCTTGGGAGATTCCAGCAGTTTGAAAATTCTAAATCCAATTTTAGTATTATTTCAAAGTTTGATCAAAAAGATACCGGAAAAGGTTACGTGTCAAATAATGATGTGGTTATCTCAGCTATGCATGAAGGATCGGATTTGATTGTATCTGGCGATTTCAATGAAAGAGTAAGTAAATCGGTAATGACTGACTGGTTCCGTCACTCAAAAGAAATTTTTCAACGAAACTTGATCTGCTTGTCCACTCAGAAACCGTTTAGAACGTTGGAAATAAAGACTTCAGAGTCCAACCAATCCCCAAATAGCCACAGTAAGCTTCAGGAAAAGTTCCATCTGATCAAGGCATTATTTGAAAAAGAAATGCAGGAGAGGAAAATTCCAGGTTTGGCATTTGCAATGGTGACTAAGGATGAAGCAGGAACACGCCAAACTCTCACGGCTGGAATTGGTAAAGCAGTGCACAACAAAAGCAAATTTGTTGACAGCAATTCGCTATTTGGTGTAGGATCTCTTTCGAAATTTATTTTAGCAGTTGCAATAGGACAAATGGTGGATGAACGCAAACTTGACTTTTACAAACCTGTCAAAGAATATTTTCCACAATTTAAGTTGACTGATGAATATGCAACCGCCAATACTACTTTAATTGACTTGCTATCACACCGAACTGGGGTACCAACTGCAAACTTTGCGCATGCTCAAAATTGGGACATATTTACCGCCATGGAACAAATATCTTACGCACCTCTTGTTGGCGAATTTGGAAAAAGCTTCAATTATCAAAATACTTTGGTGGCATTTGCTGCAACTTTGCTTGGAGGTAGTAAAGATGATCCTTTTGAAGAGTACAAGAATCGAGTTCAGGAAATGATTTTCAAACCGCTTGGAATGAACGACACAACTGTTGATTATTCTGCATATTTAAAGTCAAATAATAGGAGTATTCCCCACAAATGGTCACTTGATAAACCAGATCCCATTGAACAATATCCAGATAACATCAATGAAGATGCAAAACCATCAGGTTCAGTTATTACCAGCATTTCAGACTATGCAAAGTGGTTGGAATTTATCATCGACATGTCAAATAATGCTATGGAAAATCCTATCGTTTCAAAGAAAGTATTTGATACAATCACGTCACCGCATAACGGGGAACATGGATTGGGTGTCATGTCGATGAGCGCAATGGGACACAAATTGCTGTATCACGATGGTAGTGTTTATGGGTTCAAAAGTATTATGTTTGCAATTCCGGAATTGGATTTTGCTTTCGCATTATTCACAAACGCTGATCAGTCATTGGGAAGTTTAAACGAATTATTACCCGATATTTACAACATCCTATTTAATCAAGAAGTCGAATTGAAAAAAATCACAGAAGAAAGATACAAATTGCTAAAGAACATCGAATTGGCTGGTTTGAAGTCGAATGCAAGAAATTCAAACATCAAGAATACCCTTCCATTATCAGAATATTGTGGTGTGTATAGTCATTCGTTTTATGATCAATTTATTTTAAAAGAGTTGACAACGGACGGCTTTGCTTTTGCCATGCATATTGGCAAAGACATTTATCATTTCATTCACTATGAATGTGATTCTTTTGTAGCTTCAACCTCACTTCATCAAGCAATAATAGATCCAACTTTCAAAGTGCAATTCAAAATTGTTAATGGGAAAGTAGTTGGGTTTGAAAGCTCTTCGAAAGCATTTGATTATCCAATCGTTTATTTTGAAAAAATTGTTAAGGAATACCTTGAAGGTAAAGTTATTGACTAATTTAGATGTTCAATCGGAAACATCTCATATTACTCGTCAAGGTTCAGTTTCCAGCTTCAACTCTGTTGTCAATGAAATTGATGATTATTTAAAGGAGACTAAACTCGCCACAAGATATGAATTCAAACAAAGGCACCTAAAGGTTGTCTGCTTGTGTCCATCACACATAAACTTGGACTCATTTATTCAAAAGTTCAAAAATATTGTGGAATTGCTTGGCTCTGTTGCAGAATTCTCCTATATTGTGGTGGATACCAGTATCCTAAAAGGCAAGTCATGGTATTCCAAACTGTTCAAAAATGATCAGAAAGCAAAACTGAATCTACTTATGACTCGCGTATATGAAAAATTAGTAGAAATTGGAAAGGTGGATGCTATTCTTGGCTTTGCAGACGCAGCAGCACTAATTGAAATCCTTGATGGCAAGGTGCAATCAAACGAAATTGCCATCACTTGGAACTTTAGTATTTTACTTTCAGGCTCTCCAGTCAAATCAAAATCACGTTGTCCACATCCAGCTACAGCGTTAATAGTCAATGGTGAAAAGGAAGGAATTAAAGTCCGAACAGGCTTACTGGATAGATACAATGTGTTATCTAGAGAACACTTGGAACACAACTCAGGTCAAGAAATTCCCCAAAACACTGAATTCATTCGCAAGTTTGCTGACAAAATCTTTAGAATGGCAATTAATGAACGCAAAAGGGAAAGAAAATCATCAGAAATTGACATTGTTACTTCAGCAATCAATATGGATTATATTTAAAAATAAAGCTACCTTTTCTTTTAAAAATTTTGTATTACAACTCTTGAATAAAGAAGTTATAGCGTGATGTTTTATTGCTAACATACTAAAACAAACTGCAAACATCTAATACTAATTAATCAGAATGGCGAATATATGGTTAGTCATCGATTAAGTGTGGATTCAAGTATATTTCCAATTTCGCTTTTTTCATGTCAGGTAAATTTAGCTGTTTTAAATGCTCCTGTCTTAGATGTTTAGTCAAATTGGAGGTGTTTTTGTCGCCTTTGCCAACAGAATATGAATTTTGACAAAACATGCACCTTCGTTTGTAAACTATCAACTTTTTTTCATTTTTAATAGATTTTCTTTGAAATGCGATTGAATTTGCCCGAAAATCTACTTTAATGATGTTGCTCTCTGAAATTGTTCTCTTATTTGACACTGTGTTTGTTTGTGACGACCTCTGGGACACGCTTGAAGATGGACTCTTTACTTTCCAGATCGGATATTTTACGAAATGAATGTGCTACTGAAATTTGGACTAACAAATTGAAGCTAAAAGTTGCTATACAACGAGATTTACTCACATAGATAGCATAGAATCTTTATACCAATTCAATATTTATCTCAATTATTGTTTTCGAATTGAAATTTCAACTGTGAGGAAGCGTACCACGTTTGATATTATCATTACAACCTTCATTATGGTTTGATGTAGCGTTTGGAACTCTGTGATTTGGTTTCGCGACTTTACTGCTACCGAATCCATAAGTTGATCCCATTTTGAAAAAAATCACACTAGCCTTGATAAACCTTTTATGATAGTATTCCAACAAGTAATTTGATCCCAGCTTTTGTCCACGTCATTCGATACTTTGTCCAAATGTTCCCGAGTTGAGGTTTCATGGATAAAAAGCAGAAAATATTTTTACAAACTAGAATGTCGCAGACTCCAAATTATATTCCTTTCCGTTACAAAAACAGCCCGAATTGTCTGTACTGTGATTTATCTGTCATGAATTGTTTTTCGCAACATTGTAATTCAACCGACGAATATCAAAAGTGGGACGCTGAACAGTACAGCAATGGGTTACAAACTGTTTTGGTCAACAATTTTACAGTAAGCATTGTTTAATTTAGCATACATGTTTCAGTGGCGCGCGCGGTTATGGTGAACCAATTACACTGCAATACTGCGGTGGTACCACTACAATTGACTGGATGTTACTAAAAGGATCAAATTTCATCTCGCTTCAATTGAACGGTACCGTGAATTCTTGCGCTGGAATTATCGATGAGTACGGAACAGTTGGATTGGTGGATTGTAATCCAAAAGATATGAATCAACAATTTGAACCTATTAACCTCCCATCAAAGTAGATTTAAACTAATAATAGACCGTACCCAACTGATTTTCCTACTCCTAGAACCATTTTTTCTGGATTTCCATCTGGTACTACTGATGGAGGATCCTCTGGTGTTTTTTCTGATTTACCGTCATTTCCAACATACATTCCGCCAACACCTAGTGGAAACATTTCATACACAAACAGTCGCAACAACACTACTTACTACGTGGTGGGTATTATTTTCTCAGTCGCCATTTTTTGCGTCAGAATTTGGTTTTGTCTCAATAGAGTAGAAAAACGAAAAAAGTTTCAAGCAGAAGTAGATGCACAACTTGCTGCTGGTAAAAATGAGCATGAGATTACTCTTGATGGGCAGGTGATTCAACCTCCTGCTACCAACAGTCATCTCCAACAAGCTCCTACTGTCCCAGAGGCAGCGGTTGTTGCACCTACTCCTAAAGTTCCTACAGTGGCAAACTAAAAATAAACTAGATATTAAATTATGCCTGACTGTATTCTGGGCATTTTCTTGGAATGAGCCGAGAAAAAAGTGACAAAAATAGAAATAGAAAATGGATGGATTCCAATTTGTTTTCAATGAGACTTACACCGTAGGACCGACTGCCCTAACATGCGAACCTTCCATTGGTTCAACCCCCATATCCACATTCCAAGGTCCAAGCTCAACATTAACTCAACAATGGTCAATTATTCCCAACAAATCAGTATTCCAATTGGAAAAGATCAGCCAATTTGATTTCGATTCGCTCTGTCTCAGCGGTACACAATTACTAGAATTTGTTACCCTCGTTGATTGCAGCTCAACAATCGATAAAACTTATTGGACGGCTTATCAAGCATCAAATGTAATGGTACTGAAATTATTCGGTACCACAAATTATTGTCTCGGAATGACTAATCAGGATTATCATATGGGATTATTGCCTTGCAACATTACTGATGATAATCAGATCTTTAAACTGAACAGAATACCTACTTTGTACTTGATTACTGATTATAGGCCATACAGTAATATCGACACTCCAGTTGATTTCGTACCAACAAGCAATCCTACAACAGTCCCAAAAAGCAATCCTACAACAGTCCCAAAAAGCTATTCTACAACAGTCCCAACAACAGCAGCCACTCCCAGTACCAGCACTTCAACTGGCAGCTACCGTATACTTGGTTATTCTGCTGTTGGACTTACTTTTAGTATAATTCTATGCTGTATCAGAATGCTTCTTTGTGCTAATAGAATAAATAAAAGGAAAAAGAATAGAGTAGCGATAGAAACAAAAGCAGATGGGATGGTTCAAACTCTGGCTACTACTACGTCTCCACCACCAGCCATCCATGCAAATGCCAGTGCGTAATTAAACAAGTGCAGATTAATCTACTCCAACATTCGACAATAAAGCAGTTCAATTCATATCATATCTACCAATTATCGAGTGGCTCATTTCTAGTCTCGGTATTTTTCTCATTTTCATGCTTTCCGAAATCTCGAATGAACTCTCAACAGTTGGCCATTTCTTGCCAATTCAAGACTACCAACACTTGAGATTGTCATTCAGGAATTCTCTTCCGTTGCAGCAACAAATCAATCCAGCCGCACTTGATGCAGCCTACCTAACCAAATCAAAAAAGGACTTTTCTAGTTTAATTACCATTCATTCCAATTACATTACAGAAACGGTTATTCTAGACTTGTTCAAATACAAGCTTTACGAGTTGCTTACTAGGAAAGAATACACAATCCCTGAACAGTACGTTGCGTACTTTATGTTTGAAATCACACTTGGTAGCCACCTCAACCAGGAATTGGTTTTGAAATTGATTCCAATGGTACCCATAGGCACGGCTGGATTTGAACGGTATAGAGGGGTTGGATCTTTAGCTAGGGCAGTCAAGCATTTCAACGCACAAGCATCGCTCTCTTACCTCCTCGCTCGCGTTTTAACTGCTGGATATACACGACTTGCAAAACGGTTATTATCAACTGATTTCAAAGTAATTGATTGGTTTCCTTTTCATATTACACTATACAGAGACGATTTGATTTTGCTTGCCCTTGAACAAGTACAGATCAAATCCAATTTGGGGATATATAATGTCCTAGAGTATCCAGTAACCAACGGAATGCTTTCTACGGTACAAGCCATCTTATCAAAACCCGGCATTACTTTTCTATCTAAAAATATCAAACTTGCATTCTCATTGGGGTTCAATGAAATAGTGCTGGAAATATTGAAATACAAAGAGTTTAATATGAATGATATACTTGGATACGAACTGGACTTGTTTGAATTTGTGTTTGGCAATATTCCCATTGCAGATGAATTCAAACAGCAAGTGTTTAATGCAGCAATTGAAAAGAATTCTAGAGTTTTCGACGCTCTGTTTTCGTCTGTGGATCTTTTGGATAACAATAGCGAGTGTTTGAGAACCGCTTGTTCAACAGGAAATGTAGAGTTTGTCACAAGGTTATTGAATGATGGTAGAGTTGATCCTGACCATGCTATGCAAGCTAGGAAATGGCACCCGGGACTACTTGAACTGTTTCTTGCAAACCCCAAATTCTCAATCGACAGTAACTGGATTGTTCAACACTGCTTGGATATTCACGATCTAAAAGTATTGTTGAATGATAAGAGAATCAATCCGGTTGCTGGCAATCACTTGCTCAAATACGCAGCAGACCGCTCTGATTACGAAATGTTTAAGCTCTTGATTGCGCTTGATTTTGATTTTGCTGTTGATAATCACTATGTATTTCGGAGATTGGTAACAAAGAAAGCCAGAGAATGTTTGGAGCTGCTCATTAGCCATCCGAGGTTCAAGATGGAGTTGCCTATTGAGTGGTTGGAAAAGAATGGGTTGAATAAAGAGCAATAATCTGTATCTCATTCTGCCTGTAATCGTGTTCAATAAATCTTATTCTAATTGAGATGCCAGATCCTCGTTCGAGTCACTCAACTTTACAAAAATGCTCCACCAAATTTCCAATGAACTATACCTTGTTGGACAATACCTGCCAATTCTAGAGTACCAGCACCTACGCATCGCATTCATAAACACACTGCCACTGCAGCAAATAGCAAACCCGCTTTCCCTTGATAAACAGTTTCTGGAAAAGAGAGACCTCTCCCATTTGATCGCAATCACACCAGCCTACATTGCGGATAAGGTTATTCTGCAACTATTCGATTTTGGATTACATCAGGCATTAGTTGATTTGGATATTCCACCAGCATTCATTCCGTTTTTCATGATACGTATAATCACTGATGAATTTCAATTGAATCCACATCTGGTATCGAAAATGTTGCCTTTTATACCAAGTGGTACGAGAGGGTTCACTGGATCTACTTTGGAGAATGCCAAACCAACCGATTACAATTCGTTCTATACCAGATCTAATATCCCCTATCTAACAGCACAAGCAGTGCACAAAGGATACATTGATTTGGCCAAGGAACTCTTGTCAAGTGAATTAGTTGCAGTTTTAGGATTTCCTCTTGCCTACAATATGTACCATGAAGAATTAATTGGGCCAGCAATGACGCAAAGATTTGTAAAAAGCGGACTTGGTGATCACGATATACTCGAGTATCCAGTAAAGAATGGAATGAGAGGTGTAGTAGATATTATTCTCTCGTGCCCTGGCGTTGGTTTCTTGTCAAAGAACGTTAAACTGGCGCATTCATTAGGTCACTGTGATATCGCACTTGCATTACTAAAACACAAGGAATTCAACTTTACCGATGTACTCGCCTATGACTTGGATGTATTTGAATTTGTCTACGATAGCATCCCAATCCCACCTAAATACATGGATCAAATGTTTATTGCAGCAACGAGTAAGAATTCGCGGATATTTTATTCATTGTTTGATACAGTTATAGATCCATCTGTATCTGGCAGTGTGGCATTGGCAGTCGCAAGTACAAACAACAACATTCCTTTTGTAACGAAACTGCTAGATTGCAGTTCAGTGGATCCGAATGTAGTGAAAAAAGATACCAAATGGCATGCAGGGCTACTTGAACTATTCCTCAAGCATCCGCAGTTCAAAGTAGAAAGTGGATGGGCAGTCAGACACTGTCTAGATATAAACGATTTACATATTCTGTTGGGCGATAAAAGGATTGAGCCAACTGCCAACAACTACTTGCTTAAATACGCAGCAAGCAAAGCAGATTTGGAAATGTTTAAACTGTTGATTCCGTTAGATTTTGATGTTGCAATTGAAAATAATTATGTGTTTAGGAAACTGGTGTCCAAGAAAGCCAGGGAGTGTTTGGAATTGCTGGTTGACGACAAGCGATTCAAGATGGAGCTGCCAGATGGCTGGTTGGAAAAGAATGGGTTCAGTAAACGATAATAAAGATTTATTCAAAAGTAGCTTTGATAGTACCAGCTGTAACAGAAGATTGCAATTCCATTGATCCTTCGCCGATAGTACCATAGTAGTGTTGACCTGGGAATGATTTCTTTTTGTTAATTTGAACTTGTTTGCCTTTAGGAAAGGTTAATTTAACAGTTCCAACTTGAGCTGCAATGTCAATTTTTCCTTCAAATCCAGTTACAGTGAAATCGATTGTTGCAGCTTCAGCAGTGATCTTTGTCAAACTTTCATCAAGCGGGACAAGATCGAAAGAGTGAACACCAGCTTCAAGTGACGCAGTAAATGAATTGTAGTTTTCGTACTTGCCAACAATCTCGCCAGCATCAGCATGCAGATCTACTTTCTTTTCACCATTACCAACAAATTCAACATCGAAATCAACAATAGAAGCGTTCGTATCTGCTTTAACAAGATCGGTAGCTTTGATATCTTTAACATTGATCACACCAACATTCATTTGGAAATCAAAATTATCGGCTTGGACTTCTCTAACTTTGATAATGCCAACGTGTATGTGGGAAGTCATGGAAGTGATTTTCTTTGGATTGCCATAAAAGTCGAGCAATCCAACATCGGCATCAATATCAAAATCAAATGAAAGTGATTTAGGGACAGTCAGATGAACTAGCACTTGGAATTGAAGTGCTTTTGGGTGATGTGGTCGGATTTTTGGGGTTTTTACATGAACAGTATATGTATCCGACTCCAAAGTTGACCACACTTCAGTGTACTCCATACAGTGTTTGTCATTAGATTGAATAAGGTAGTCCATTTGGATTTGCGGTACATCAGCGAATCTGACGGTTGCGTTGCAAGCTCCGAATCCTTTGCAGTCAAACGCAACATGTTCGACTGGTTGGATTTTGTTGCGGGATAGTTTAAAGTTGTATAATTTGACATCAGCTTCTGGAAATCCTTGTACTTCTCCTGTTTCCGGTACAGGTTCAGTTCCTTCTTGGAGTGGGGCTTTGTGTAGCTGAGAGTAGGTAACATACCCACCGATGGCTACAGCAGCAACGATGACGCAGCCAACAATAGCATTTTTATAGCTCTTTTTAGTAGGAGCAGCAGTATTATTGTTTATGAGCGGTGTTGCTTCAGACATTTTTGCAAAACAAACAAAAATTAATGCTTTTATGCTTTTTAATGCAGTCACATTCGTGACTCGCAAAATAGCACAGAGAAAATATCCAAGCTGTCAAAGCAAACCCCTGATCATTTATTCACACGATTCGCCTCGCGCTACTGTTTCCACTTTTCCTCTCTCTCCCAGCCCCTTATTTCCTCTTCCTTCTTTTCTTCCAACATTGCCGCAATGTGATTAACACGGGAAAATATCGGATTCAATTGCCGAAGTTATGAAAAAAAGCAAATATTAATAGCTGGAGTTGGACATAGGACTGGCCAGATACGACATTGAGATGCGGTAACGATTCCAAGCGGTATTGAGTCCTGTAATCAGTGTGTTACTGTTGCAGCTATCAAACTGAGAGTTGGCAGACAATAAAAGAACAGGAACGAGATAGACCAAAATACAGTGACGTATTCCAAACTTACAAAAATGGGCGTCATTGCTGTACTATCAATAGTATTCCTTGTAATTGCAATAGCTGCCGTATCGTACACGCTGTATAATTTGCTTTCGATATACATAAAGGAAAGCTGGCAATTATTCAGGATAATCCAGATTTGCTCACTGTCAAATTGCTTTGTGCTACTGATATTCAGATTGGCCCAGGATATTCTGGGAATAATCGACAGCGATTGTCCGCAAATTGTTGTGATTATATTTGGATTATCAGATTTCTTGTACTTGGTTTTCACAAACTTGTATTACATTGAAATACTAAAAGCATTCAATTCGTTACTCAAATATAGGATATTGAGTGGGGATAATTCCAGATATTGTCAGGTAATACTGGTTGTATTTCATTTTATGGTCAATTTTCCAATGGTTTTCGAAGGATCTTTGTATGGAGATGGTGTCCAAAACCAAAACGAATTTTTGTACAAATGGGGAATGTTTGGTGCGGCAGCGATATTGGAGACTGCTATATTCGGTCTAGTAGTCGCGATAGTTTTATTTAGAGGGATATCCCAAGCATTCGAAAAAACACTCTCAAAGAATCTAGCAAGGCAAATTAGAGTCTATTTACTGGGGTTCATTGCAGTCACCATACTTCTGGATCTCTCTTACCAGTCGTCAGGATTTCTCAAAGTTTACAACTTGGAATCGCTTAGTTTGTCGTTTTTATCTATTGGAACCTCTATTTCTGGGTTTCAGCTGGTTTACTTTACTTTTATATTCAAGAAAACACTAGAGTTCCTGGATACAGTGTCGTCAAATTCCAGGAACGATGAAAAGCGGCAAACTTTGCCTAAATCTATCGAAGCTAGCAGCGAACCACATACCGACAAATCGCATACCACATAGTATTTTGAAATAAAGAGTTGGCGTTAATCGACAAATGTAAGGCAGCTACTCTTGCCGACAGGACAAAGCACAAACTAAATATTGTATATGACCTTTATTTAATTCTATTTAAGCAAGTTTAATTGGGACTTTGCCGTTGATAGCCTTTTGGGCGAATGGCTTAACCAAAGTATCCAATCTATCCAAAATTTGTGACTTTACACGTCCTTTAATGTGAGAAGTAATGAATTCTAAAAGTGGGTTAAAGATTTGAGCAACTCCGTCAAAAGTAACATCGATTTGTCCGTATTCGATATCGATACCTTCTAAAGTGGCAGCAGCGACAGCGAATCCGTCAGAGGTGTCAAAGAAGACGTTTGCGTTCAAAGCAACAGTGAGACTCTGAATGGCAACGTTTCCGTTGAGGGCTTCCTTGGTGTGGATCAATCCACAGTGGGAGGTAATGTATCCGGAAAAGTCCAGAGCAATGCTGACTGGTTTGATGGCAGCTTGAACTTCAGCAGCAAAGTTTCCAGTAGTGTCGTTGATGATGGCAGACAATACGGTAGCGTGGTCGACTTGCAAAGTGTGTAACCCAATCAAGTTTGAAAGAATGTATCCGGCTTCAGCATCAGCAACGCAGACACCCAAGTTGACTGGCTTTGGTGGGGTGGAACCAACAGCGACTTGAGCCAATGGGTCAAAGTGGCCTTGTTGGATCAAGGTTGGGATTTGTTGGTTGATTCCGTCAAGGGTTCCACCGATCAAAGAGTTGAGAGCAGCAATATCATCTGGTCCAGCTACGGAAGCGAGCGCAACAGTTGCGAATAGAGCGAATTTCATTTTGAAAACGTTCTACAACGCTCTCCTTTTATTTCATTACGCTGCGCATGTGAGTTACACAGGGTTGCCATATTTAGACAGGTACCGTCCCGGCTGTAAAAGACCTGCAAAACATATGAGCAGGCAGTCTGTGAAAGAAAACAACAAGATAATAGGTGGAGAAGGACAGGGCAAGTTTTGTTGCACGGAAAGTAGGATTTTTCCATTGTAAAATTAAACCACGAGCGTACCTGTTTTTGTACGATGCGTCAAAATTAAAAAGCAATTTGTGCACCAACATTGCGGCACACGATCAGCACAAAGACATCAGTAGTTTCGAATTAAATCGCCGAAAGAAACCGAATCGACTTTACACTGATGTATCCGACTGAAAAGTAACAAAAAATCCCAGTTGTTCCATCCTCGACACAGCTGCTGCAAGGCTACAACTAAATGTTTCTCAAAAAACATTTAAATCCCACTTTAGTTTAATGGCATGCGTCAACACAGATAGAGGCGGTGAAGATGCAACAGATGTTGATTTATGGAAAGGACAAAGATAGTTTATTCAAGTTGGCCTGTACATCATCTGGATATAAACGGATTCTCCCTGGCCATCCTTCATGTTAAGTTGGATCTTTTCAGTTTCTTTGCCTCCATAGTACTCTAGAAAATCAAGCTGGATTTCAGAATGCCCCAAGTATTCTATATTAGCGAAAACCTACCGTCAGGCGAGTACTTGTCGTAGGTATGCAATGACACTTTAAGACTCTCGTCCAGCGAAAAGATTGTAAAGATAAAAGACTGGTTAAACACAAGCTTTGGTGGGTTTACCATTTCTGAGCGGAGACTCTGGTGGCCGACTCTCACTACGGCAAATACTTTTTTAGGTTCTAGGTTAATCGTCCAATACTGCTTGGGTCTGATTTGTGTACTCCTTCAAGCAGCCTTACCCGCACAGTGCCAATAGCCTGCTGTGCATTGTTCATATTAATACTTGATTTTTCCTTGATCATTGATAATTTGAATTCTTTGATGGCTGCTTCTACTAAATTGATCCACTGTCGTTTTTCAGATACATTTGTGGTTCGAAGCGTGATAATTTCTTCTTCGTAAATAATTTGGAACGAGCAGTTTGTAATATCGCCAGTGTCTTTCTGCGGCAACTTGATCGCATCTCTAATCGACAGGTGGTTCAACATCAGCGGCTGATTTAGAACACTGTTACCTTTCTGTACAATCCTAGAGGTTTGCCGCCTGTCTTTGCTGATGCGAGCAATAAAAAGTCGCTAAACAAATACGCCTGAAGCTTTCTACCGCTCTTGTTCTTGAAAACTACCCCTTCGTGGTGGAATACTCTTGTTCCCATTGTTCTAGTAGGTAAAGTCAAATCTAATTTGTATTGCAAAGTTAAAAAATGGTTACTTCTTGAGGAATTTCCAAGTCTAGCACCTTGACAATGTCCCTGATTTTTGCAATGCTCTCTTGCACTTTTACTGCATTATTGATTTTTTCTAAAAACTCTTCGCTAAGCTGGAACGCAATCAAGGAGGTATCATGGTGAGGATGATTCTTTGGGGTATAGTGTTTGATCTGCCGCAATAATAGAGAGTACCTGGTAATTCTTTGCATTGGCTTCAGCAAGAAGGACGACAGATCCAGGTGTTTGCATTGCGGAAGGTTTTGCTGACCCTAAAAAGTTAAAACTGCTCTTGGAAAAGAATTTATTAACAAACCTTTAAAAACTCGTTGATTGTTGGATTCTCTGTCCTGCATGACTGTAAATATGCCGAGGCTTTTGCCATGTGTTCGCAATATCTTTTGTAGCATTCCAAATCGTCCAAATGATTGAGATAAACCTGTCCAATCGGTTCTCCTTTTGCAAAAGTATTTTCAAACTCTTCCAATAATGTTGTATTAACACACAAGATTTCCAGTAAATTCGAAAACAACTTGTCCACATCGATTTCCATTTCCAACATTGGGTTGTAGAAATACTCTACCATTGTTTGTAAATCCTCGACATATGTTCTTTCTGTTTGAATCAGTTCCACCACTGCTTCCGATCTGTTTTTCTCCTCTGGCAGGTTGTGGCCTGGGCCATCAACCATCTCATATGATCCAAACGGATTCTTGCCTGCATTTTGGGAACCAAATGGATTAATACTGTCTGATTTTCTTCTGGGCGTCGTTAGGAAAGGATTTGATGAAAATGGGTTGGCATTATCGTTTCCATCATCCCCTCCATCAGCATCTCTGAAAGCAATGCCATTTCCTTCTCCAGGAAGCAGCTCCTTCAAGAAATTGGACGGAACAAGGCCAGATTTCCCATCATGTTGAACTACCCACCAATCACTTTCTGGCTTGGCAAGGATTTGCACAATTTGCCCAGCATTTAATGTAATTTCATCAGTGTTTCTTGCTTCAAAGTCAAACAATACTTTTGCACTTCCAATCGGCTCCAATTTAACTTGCACCTCTTTTGTTTTGACAAATGTTTTGGGAATGTACCCACTGTTTCCATTTTGAGTTTTACAAACTAGCCATTCACCCTCTTCTTTTTCAACCACCAAAACATCTCCCGATAGAACTTGCAAATCGTCGGGTCCGTTTCCTTGGAAATCAAATCCAACCACCACTTTGTACTGCAGGAAATCTATAATTAGGTGAAATCACCTTTAGTAGGAGACACTTCAGATTGGTTCTTATCAGAGACTACTTCCCAGCTTTCATCTGAAGTGATTGAAGGCATATTTAATCCAACAGGAGTAATTCCGCTGGAAAACGGATTGACTGGTGTTGCAGCTGTGCTGAATGGATTAGTTGGTGTAGGCAAATTTTGCTCAATATCCAGAGTTGATGGTTTGAGTCTTTCTGTCTCTCTAGCTTTGATTTGAGCCAAGGGATCAAAATCAGGCGGCCGGCTAGTTGAATGCTGCATTTCATGTTGTTTAACAGGTTTCACTTCTTCAGTAGCTCCAGTTTTCTTTAGTGTATGAGTTTTCATTAAATCAAACAAATTTGGGCCGACAGCTCCAATATCCCGTGGTTTTGGTTTTGGTTTTGACACGTTTGAAGCCCTTGATTCGTCGGTTGATTCAATCTTGACAGCTGCTACACTTCCATCAATGTTTACTGGTGGAGGTGGTGGTGGTGGAGGAACACCAGCAACTGCAGGAGCGATTGCAGGGACGGCGTCGAATGTTGGTAGCCCCATTGCAGGAGATTTTTTGTCTGGGGAATATGCGCTCCATTCAGAGTCGTTGCCATCAGTTTCAGAATCATTACCAACATTCTTGCGGTATTTTGAAAGCGCATCACCAAGACCTGAGGAAAATAGTGGATTTGATGGAGGGGGTTGCTCGACAGCTGGTTTAGGTCTAGGAGGTAGTTGAGCGTATGTTGCTGTGGGTTCAACTACAGGCGGTGGAGGTGGTGGTGGTGGAGCACTACCAGCATTGAAAACTGGGCTCGGACTTTTCTTAACAGGACTTGGTGGTCTATCAAGCACTGCAGGTTTTACAGGACTTGCCGGTCTAACAGGGCTGTCGGGACGTAATTCAGCCGGTTTGACAGGAGTAGGTGGTCTTTGTATATTTGCAGGCTTTGTAGGACTTTGCGGTCTCGCAAAATCGGGGTTTGGGCTCTTTTTTGGTGATGTCTTGACACTTTTTTGTTGTTCGAGAAAAGTCTTTTCTTTTTCACGCATTAGTTGCATTGCAGATGGTCCTCTTTCTTCGACCGGTGGTACAGATGGAACTGTTGGTTGAGTGTAGGTATGTCCAGGAACAGTAGGTTGAATGAAAATATTGTCTTGATTCGCAGGAACAGGAGGTGGGACTTGAGGAGCAATACTATGTGCGACAGGCTGTGATGGCACTGGAACACCAGGAACTTGAGATGTAAATGAATATCTTTTTGCTGGTGCGGGGATTGATGGTGCAGTAACACTCTTTCTAGTGAATTCAGGTGAAGTTATTTTTGCAGTTCTTTCCCTGGCCTGTCGGATTGCTTCTTCAGCTTGCTTCATCACATTATTAACCTCAGTACTTGGCTGGTATGCATATGCAGGGCTGGGTCTGTCTTGGGCAAAGGTTGAACTGGGTGGATAATTATTATTTGAAGGGGTAAACGCAGTATTAGGTGTAAATGTCGATGTTTGCGGTGTAGGAATAGTGGATGGCGCATAAGTTGCCTGGAATTTCTGCACACGAGTAGCTAATCCTCGTAATTCGGTATATAATCGAATGCCAATTTTAGTATCAAGGCCAATTCCCCCTTCATATTTTGCCTTGTCTGATTGAGATGGATTCCAAAGAACTTCTGCAGTTTCAGGGTTGCTACTAATCGCCGACTGAATAGTTGTTGTGTAATGGCCGAATCGAGACTCAATAGCTTCAATTTGCTGTAGTCGCTGTAATTTTTCGGTTTCAATCTTTGCCAGTTCTTCAGTTAATGAAGGTTTATTTTGTTGTGCCAAAGGAGCAGGGACATTTGTTGATAATGTTGATTTAACACCTAGTTTAGCCATTCTTTCGGCTAACAGAGCAGCAGCTTTGTTGACTACTGGTTCGGGAGAAGCTGGGTTGTTTGCAAAAGTAGTACGAATTTTTTCTGCCTGGCGTTCAGCAACATTGACTGTATTGGTTTTCAATTCTGCAATCAATGCTGGGATTTCCACTGACGCTTTTCTAAAAAATTCAATTTCAGAGTTGGACAACAACGGCCCAAAGCCTGGCTTTTTGTTTTTCAACAAGTTTTCTTTGGTTTCATACAATAGAGGTAGTTTTTCCATCTCTGCCAAGGCTGTATGCTTCATTTCCTGGAATTTGACTTCAAGTTGAGTAGCTGCCTTGTTGAGCGAATCAGTTTTCTCCTTGTTCTTGTGAATAATGCGACGCTGTTCTTCAACCTTTTGAACCAGTTCTTGACGCTTTCCTTCATTTTCTTCAGGAAGGTTCAAATTTGATAAACTATTTGAAGCAGACATTCCTTGAGCAATGGTTGAAATCCCCATTAATGAAGCTGCAGGACTGACTCTATTAGATTGCGGCTGATTTGATTGTAATACATCCAATTTCGCAAAGTCTGAAAGAGCTGATAACTCTCTTTGTGAAGGCGGAACAAGATTAGGAGGTAATGTTGTTGGCAAATCAAATCCATTCAGTTTTTTGTAAATTAAATGCATGGCGACACAAAATTCATCCAAATTTAGCTTTCCTCGTTTTTGCATATCACATAACCCCCAAATATGAGCCAGCATGTTTTCTCTTAGTTGACTCTGTGCGAAAACTGCAATTGCACGATCGCCTGGGGTTAATTAAAAATACCTGAAAGGAACCCAGTTCCTTCTGGATCAAAACTCTTGAATATGGCTTCGTATTGCTGCTTTTCCTGTAGCGATACAGCCCACTGATTAGATACTGGAGTAGCCATCAAGTTTCTCATTTGATTATGGTTATTAAACAACCCCTGCTGTCCACTCTGTCCACTAGATCCAGTCATACTATGTTGCATACTTTGCACTCCTGACAATCCAGTCATTTGTGGCCGCATACCACCCATAGCCATTTGGTTTCCAGGTTGCATACCAGTCGTTTGAGGCTGCAGTCCCATCTGGATATTGGAAATTTGTGGTCCAGGCAGTGTAGGAATCCCAGTCATTTGTGGTTGTAAAGGCACTCCAGTCATTTGTGGTCTCATTTGAATATTTGTCAGTTGTGGGCCTGGCATTCCAGTCATTTGCGGTACCATTTGTTGGCTAGCTTGTTGCACCTGTTGCTGAATATGTAAGGGTAGCTGTTGTGGAAGTTGATTGCCATTAGCAGCTGATTTCGTCAAGAACATGGCCAAACAAAACTCTGGAAATGTGATTGCGGCTCCATTATTAATCGCAAGATTCCTTTATCAGTGATAATTACCAAATCTGTCCAAGGATATGTTGCGGTAATCCAGATTGGACCAGAATTTGTTGAAGTTGCTGCGCTTTGGTCAGTATTAAGTTACCAGAGATTTTCGAATTCTGCGCATGTTGAGTGAATATCGTTTGGTATTGTGCAAGGTCTTTTTGATCGATAAACGAGAGATTCATTTCTCTGTTTTTAAGAAATGTGGCACAACGAGTACAAGCAATGTCCTCTCAGAAGAGTCTGATGGGGATCAGCAATTTATCGAGAGCGCTAGGAAAAGTGCTCAATTCTGCACGGGAAGAGCAAATTGTTGCTATTTTATTGTGATAGAGCCAGTTCCTGCCCGCGAACTATGAACAGCACTCGCACCCAACAGCTGCTCGTATATAAAACAAAAAACGCATACTTGAACTCCGATTATACCCGTTGCAATTCCTCTAAACATCAAACTGAGATTCTGCGTCAATTAAACTTACCTTTGATTCTGGCGTGCTCAGCACTCCTGAGATTGATTCGAATACTATTACGGATACCAATAATACGATAAAATTGTGTAAATAAGAGTTGATTGATTTCAATTGAGTCTCATTCTTTGTGATTGTCTTCAGGATCTGTTTGACGGTTCTGACCAAAACAACTGCAACCGCAATGCCCAATAAAAACGTTTCAATGATAACCAAAGCCCCAAACTGCGTCCAGTAATAGCTTATTTCCTGTATAATTGGAATATCGTTGGTCTGGTAAAAAATTGATCCAAAATCCCCACAGAAACTGAATCCAGTAAAGACATATTGATAAACTAGTATCCGCTTTTCAGTTAATAACTTTGATTTGAAATAGTGGCTTTGTGATTTGAGCATACCCAAGTAGAATATATTTGACAGCACCAGAAATGAGAAATAGGATAATCTGAATATAATAACTATTCCTAATGGGATCCTAACATTGTACAGGGCGAATATCTGAATATATAATTCTCCAATTAGCAGGAGAAATGCGGATATTAGTGTAAATATTTTGGTTTTTCGTAGTTTCTTGATTATTTGAAAATTGATGACTGGCTTGAGGAGTTCGTATCCTACTGCTATTATTGCTGGTATTAGTACTAGTATTGCTATGATTTGCTCGCTCATGAATAAAACTGACGTAAGTGCCTTTTGATTTAAATCTGTTTGAACGAGTGTAACACGAACTTGCCAATTACCAATTCAATATAAGAGATACAGTTTATTTACATTGCAGATATGAAATCAAGTTTAATCTGTCTGCATTCACTTTGAATATTGGAAAACGCATTGTTGGCATCTTGCAACAAACTAATATCTTGTTGACTTGCCGGTTGAACCAAATCAGTACTCCTTGCTAGTGAGCTCATCAAAGCATCAATACGAGCAATTTCATTTACGGCACCAGCACGGGTAATTGACACTGATTCCAAGTCATCTTTGAGTTGCGATAATTGGTTGTTTGATTGAAGTAGTGATTGTGATACATCAGTCAAGCGTATTTGGTCTTGCTGTTGGCCTTGGATTTTACCAATTTCACGGTTGAGGGACGAGATGCGATCTTGAGTTCGTGATAATTGATTAACGAACTGGAGTGTTTGTGAACCCGGCTGGTTTACCTGTTGGTTTACTTTGTTTTTTCCTTGGCGGCTCTTTTGAGATCCTCTTGAGTTGGAATTGCCTTTTGGAGTTGGGATTTGATTTCTGTCTTTTGATTGCCCGTTGGTTTTTTGTGCGCTTTCAGCTTTTACAGTTCTTGTTGCTTCAGCTCTGGTTGCTTCAGATCTGGTTGCTGATTGGCCATTAATTTGAGCATTTCTGGTTGGTTCAGACGCGGATGGTCGGGAATCACCAATGACAGTCACTGATGGTACATTTTCGACTTTTGTTGCTTCACGATTTGGTTCCACGCCAGTAGATGGTGGTTCGCTAGCACTAGCATTTGGTTCGCTGGCACTAGCATTTGGTTCACTGGCACTAGCATTTGGTTGGCTGGCATCTCCAGATTCAGGTATAGCGATTTCAGGAATAGATACATCCGCAGAATCAGGAGATTCAGATTGGGCAAATACAAATAAAGCTAGAAATAAGACTTTGAACATTTGGATTATTGATTAATGTCATGGGAATTTATAATTTTCTACCAGATGAGATAATTATTTCAAATGTTTCAGATCAAAATTCCACTATGACGCATAAAATTTACCATGAATTCAAAGTGCACTAAAGACAATTGGGGTATATTCTCGCATAGTTGGAATAGCTCGATCTCGAATAGTAAAAAGTCCCACTAAAGGCCTCGAGTTAGGACCTGATTCTATATCGTGAGGCTTCATATGAAACAAAGAGTTGGATGAACAAAAATATTGCTGATGGATTGCGACAGCTTGGCTCAGTTGCTCTTTATAATGAGCGAAATGACTACTATATAAATATTACACGATGAAATTAACCAGTTTATTGGTGAGCAGCACAGAAAATTCTTGTCGCTTGTTCCAAGTGGCCTGTTTGCAAGTAGCATTCACATTTTTATTCATCCAGCTCTTTAATCTCCAATTCCTCCCACTTTTCATTTTCCTTTCTTTCCTTTTCTCTCTTTACTCTCCATCGTTTCTGTATTTTTGTCGGCAGTTTCTTTGCTGGTTTCTGTTTGCCCATCAGACTGATTTTGTACAATTTCTCCTCTAGTTTTGCAGTCCGAAAAAAGAACTAAAAGCCATGCCCCAGAGTGTGGCAAATGGATTAAAACCACAGCAGGTTTGAAAAAACTAAATGAAATTGATCAACGAGCTACATTTGATTGCAGTTCACTTGGACTTGCAGACTTACCACAATCTTCGATTCTCGATGAAATGTCCGCTTCCAAAGGTGCAGAAAGCGAGTACTTTTCAATACAAACAGACTACAATAGAATATCCAAAAACCCACGATATTTCAGAGTACATTTCTACCAGCAATGATATGTTTGAATTCTTTTGTATGAATAACCACCTGTTTATTATCAGGAATATCATAAACCAGATACCAATGCAGCTCATCAACGATATGCTTGTGGAGTTGGTATTCAGCGAACTAGAATTTGATGTTGAGCTGGGCTACATACTGTACAAGAATTGCCAGTTTACCGATGTGGACGATTTGCTCTTTCGGGTGATTGAAACCAACGATATAAACTTTGTCAACGAACTAATGGAAATTGTTGATATTGCAGTAGAAAATAATTACGCTATTAGACAGGCTTGTTTGTTTGGGTACTATGATATGGTAAAGCTGCTACTAGAAAACGGAGCTGATCCAAGCGACTTTAATAACGACGCCTTATTCTCTGCAACCCAAACAGGATCTTTGGAAATTGTTGAATTGCTGCTAAGAGACCCAAGGGTAGACCCTAGTGATATGCAATCGATAGCTTTCAGAAATGCATGTAGCAACGGACATTACGAAATAGTGAAATGCTTTGTACAGGATAACAGAACAAATTTCCAAGCAGACAACAATTTCGGACTGTATATTGCATGTGAAAACGAATTTACAAATATTGTCGAGTTGCTTAAAGATATCTGCGACCCAACTGACAATGATTTTCAAATATTCAAAATTACATTGGAAATTGGTAATTTAGATATCCTCAAATTGCTATTAAAGGAAAGAGACTATACGTTTGATTTAGTAGGGTTTGCGACCATGCAGAATCAGCCAGCGATTGTAGAATACCTATTATCCATAGGAATAGACCCTACAAAGAATGACTGTTTCTGTCTTAGACATGCGGTCAAGCATCAATTACTAGATATATTTAAACTGCTACTAATAGACAATAGAGTCGACCCATCAATCAGGAATAATTATCCCATTGGAAAGGCCAGCGAGCTGGGCAACACAGAAATGGTCCAGATGTTACTGCAACGCGATGTAGACCCCAATGACGAAGATTATTATGCATTGAAAGCTAGTTATATCAACAAACATTTCGATATAGTGAATCTACTGCTGCAGGATCATAGACTAAAGAACCCAAATATAATTGCAAGTATGTTTCAATAAATACAATCTAGATCTTGCTAATTTATTACTGTACGTGGTAAATATCACCTTATGTACAGCTAATAGCTGGGTCAGCAGCCTTTGCTTGAATTTGAGAAGGATCAGCAAAAGGGTTGATTAGATCGTAATAGACAGTTCCTTGGGAACCGCTAGCGGTAATTTGGCAGGTATATAGTTTGCGATTGAGTTGTCTGTTTTCAACAAAAAAAATATGGGAAAAAGCTCAAAGGACAAGAGAGATATTTACTACCGATTAGCAAAAGAACAAGGATACAGAGCAAGAAGTGCGTACAAACTACTCCAAATAAACCAAGAATTCGACCTGTTCACTGGTGTGAAAAACATTGTTGACTTGTGTGCAGCTCCAGGTTCATGGTCCCAAGTCTTGTCCAAAGAATTCAAAGACAAGGATTGTAAAATAGTAGCTGTGGATTTACAAGAAATGGCGCCTTTGGACGGTATAATATGTATACAAGGAGATATAACCAAGGAATCAACTGCGAATGAAATAATCAAGCACTTTGATAAAGCAGATCTAGTTATTTGTGACGGAGGTGTTTTTTGTTAATTTTAGCTCCGGATGTAACTGGATTACATGATATGGACGAGTACATTCAAGCGCAGTTGCTTCTAGCTGCGTTTAACATTACTTCTCACATTCTGTCTAATGGAGGGACATTTTTGGCAAAGATATTCAGAGGAAAGGACATGTCGCTATTAGTTGCGCAAATGAATACATTCTTTAAACAAGTGTATATCTGCAAACCGAGAAGCTCAAGAGATTCGTCAATCGGTATCTTTTTACTAATTAGAATCGTTCATTTTGTGCAGAGATTACAACCCGCCAGCGAATTACAAACCCTCGTTCGTTGATCCGCTGCTGGATTACAAGTACACTACAGAGTATCCTATTGCTCCGTTTATGGCGTGCGGTGATATTAATGATTATGATTCTGACAAGACTTATCCTACCGAGGAAGGATACAAGTTTATTGAGCCTGTTCAACCGCCTATTAATCCACCCTATAAATCATTCCTTGACAAGAGAAAAAACTAATAAATTGATATATTATTGTTACCGTTGGAGTACTTTATTCTGGTGGCATCTTTCCTAAATTATCGCGCTATTACTGGTTCTCCAGTTGCCCTACAACCCTGACGCATTTGATTACAGCCTTCTTTGATGTACCCACAGTCTGCGTTATAGTTACCATATTCAACCCCATTGACCGCTAGTATAGGGGACCAGCCTCAAATCCAGTGAATCGAAGCTTTGGTTGCACAAGTCCTCGTCAAAAAGTTCCCAAGCTTTGAATATACCAAATCCATTCGCTTTTTCACAAAGAAATCAAACAGAATGCTGTACACGTTAATTTCAACATGCATCATATCAACACTAATCATATACCTGCTTTTCAACTACAAATACACATACCCAGTCATAATCCTGCTGCTACTATGCGTGCTGCAGCTATACATTTCACTTGAGCAGTTTGTGTACACATCGATAATGTCCCTTTACCTAATCCTGAATTTTTACGTTTCACAGCAAGATTACATTTTGTTTTACTGTACAATCGTCATTCTTCAACTACCTAGTATCCTAAACACAGTTGGAGTCGACTCTTACATAATCATATTCCAAATCATGGTTGGATTGTGGCTACTATGGTTTATGAAAGGGTACTATGGTTGTAAATGGTGGTATTTTTGTAGTTGTGGAGTATTTATTGCTGGGATATGGATAGACTTGGTTTTCGTGCTTGGAATATTTATATGGAGTTTTGAACCAAGGGAAAAGGAGATTGTTGTTGGCCCAATTATTTTGGATGAAGAGAGTGTCGACCATGCGTTGATTATACTGGCGTACGATTCAGACTTTTATCAAATCAGAGAAGAATAAAATATATTTATGGTTGTATTATCTATGTAAGCGAATTAAGGAATGACACTATAATCATTCTTGAAAGATGAATTCACATGTTAATCGATTAATTATTACTAAAATATCGTATTGGTCACAAATATTTCGAAATCATGTCTTTGTTAGTATAGTGGTTAGTATCTCCGCCTGTCACGCGGAAGACCGGGGTTCGATTCCCCGACAAAGAGCATTCCGACCTTAGCTCAGTTGGAAGAGCACAAGACTGTAACGATTGAAGCTATCTTGGGGCCCTCGGTTCGATCCCGAGAGGTCGGATTTTTGTTTTTACATCGTACTTTTTAGACAAGCTGTGCGATGGGCTTTGTTGAATTTCATCACAGCTGCAGGTTGCAGATATTGCATCGAGAGCCAACTAATTTTTCATGATCTCGTTCAAAGTAATCTCAATCCAACAACCAGACACATTTACCATCCATTATGAAACTGACAACAAATATTTTAATCAGTCGCAAACGATAACCAGAAATCTTTCTTTTTCAGACAAGTCCGGATTAAATATGTAGCCAATCCTGATGGACAAAAGAAAGTGTATTGAATCAGAAAAATGACCATATGTTTGTTGGCTTCAGCAATTTTATCGAACCTCATCCAATTTGCTAAAGTCTGTTCCATTAACACGTTTATTAAAAAGCATGCTTCTTTCACTTTGGAAATCCAGCAGAATTCCTTTACTGTGGATCAAGAGTAACTCTTTTATCAACTATAAGTGACATCTCACATGATTAATATCGATCGCCATTGTTCAATTAATGACGTGGATTATTTTAGAATAAACTAGTCTCATTTGATATTCTCACCACTTCTAAAATAGTAAAACGAACTATCGCCCAATTGCTTAAAATGTATCAATAAGAAAACAGAACAGAAATTGATGGAACCACTCAAAGTAACTGGAACCATTTACCTTCATTGACTCATGACTCACCACTTACCGTTATCGATCAGACCAGTCATACATGACTTATTACTACTATATACCCATTAACACTTATTTCCTGTCTTGACGTCCACCGTGATTAACATTTAACACGATATGGATAAAGAATCAAACGATTACATACTTCCACGAAACTCTAGCCCATCTGAAGTTTGATACTTGATCCATATCGTGTTAAATGTTAATCACGATGGACGTCAAGACAGGAAATAAGTGTTAATGGGTATTTATTAACACGATGGTTATTCAGGAATTTCGAGGATTAACGACAGCGATTGGGACTGCATGAAAGATTTGCTTGCTGT
>JADIIU010000097.1:0-49331 GCA_027603945.1 Terramyces sp. JEL0728
TCGTCATGACTGGATGCGACCAAGTATGAACACCAATTTCCATACCTGCTTTGTAAGCTTGAATCAGTATTTGAGGATATTTTTTAGCTTGTGCTCCAACCACAAAGAAAGTGCCTCTAAAGTTGTGTTTTGTAAGTTGTTCAACTACTCCTGGTGTATATTGTGAAGGTCCATCATCATATGTCAATGCCCAATCGGTTTTTCCTCTACAAGTAGATTTTTCCCAATCAACACTTGGCCCTGTCCTGATGTTCATCACAGACTTGTACTGGGCATTGAAAATTGGAGAAGGTGGCAGAGGTGTTCCCATGTCAGTGGTTGGATAGTCCATTGAAAAGGTGACCTGGCCCACAACTAGTTGGAGCAAAATGTATATTCTATTCATTCTATTTAGTGGTTTCTTCTATTGTGTTTTGCTTTTATACCATTTGCGGCCATGTTACACAACGGATCGTGCAGAAACGTTGTGACGGTTCTTTTGTGATTCTGCAGTCACACAAATGAAAACAATTCAAAACTGCCATTTAAACGGGATTAAAAATTTGAGGTTTCTTAAAGAATGTTTATTAAAAGAACCAAAATCAATGGCAGAGTAGTGCCAAGTTTAAAAGAACCACTTGTCTTTGCTCGTTGAGGATTGGATACAACTGTAACCTGGGCAGTAAAGTAGTTGTTTACCGGATTGCTTGGTGGGCCTGGAGTAATTGGAGAAGCAGATGGTATAGGAGTGGAAGGTCCGACATTTGGCTGTGAGCTACTAGGAAATGGCTCTATTCTACCATACGCTTGTTCTCCAGTACATTGACTAATAGTTCTTTCTACATATGCACTTTTTGACAACTTGTTCATTCCATAAGGCGCCTTACTGGCAGTTTCAATGTGCAAGTCGTGTTCTAATGAAATGGTACCAAACACGGCTTCAGCCATGAATTGATCGAATTTAGGAATAACTGATACACCATTAGTAACCGCATCGTTAGTATCCCTATTCCAGCTGACCAGTACAAATCCTAACGCCTTGATAACACCTCTAACTCTATCATTCGTGTCTCCATAAGGAGCTCTAACATAGCGGCAGTCAACACCAAGGATGTCTTTTACAATGTGAAAAGTGTACATGATTTCCGAAACGATTTGTTCGTTGGTCAATTGAGTCAAGTGGGGATGTGTCCAGGTATGAACACCAATTTCCATCCCTGCCCGGTAAGCTTGCTTTAAAATTTCAGGATTAGTTACAACAAATTTAACAAGTAGTAATTCATTAATTACGAATTCAACAACTACAAATTTACTAAACACAAATTCAACTATTACAAATCTAAATGTAAACAGTTTAGTATTCAATACAACATCATCTAATTTCAGTGTTAATAATTCTACAATTAATAACTTAATTTTGACAAATTTAACTTTACCAAATATTTTGACAGTAAATTTAACTACAAATAATCTAACAACTACAAATGGGAATTTATTAAATACAACAACTGTAAATTTAGTTAATACAAATATATCAACAACAAATTTAATTTCAACTAACGGTAATCTAATTAATTCAACAATTACTAATTTAATAGTAAACTCTGTTAGTTTCAATACAACAAGTTCTAATTTTAATGTTAATAATGTAACAATAACAAATTTATTAAACACAAGTTCAACAATTACAAATTTATCAACATCAACTGGAAATGTATTTTCTTTAAATTCAACAAATGGAAATTTTGTTAATTCAACAATTACAAATTTAATAAATACAAATTCATTAAATACAAATTCAACAATCACAAATTTAAATGCAACAAGTGGAATAATTACAAATATAACAAATTCAAATTTAATTTCAACAAATATTTCAACAAATAATTTAATTATAAATGGATCTCTAAAAATTACAGGAGGTAATATAAACGTTTATAATTCCGGAACTGTGACTTCATGTATAAATTTCCAAAACACATATGATAATCTTATAGTTGGAATGGATGGAACTGGATTAACAGCCACTGCAAGTCAAGGAACTTTATATACATATCATAGTGATATAGGATTTTTACCAGGTGGATCACAAACAGTCACTTTTCATACTAATGGTAATTCAAATTTTAGTGGTACTATATTATCAAATGGTGTCACTACAAATTATATAACAACCACGAATTTACTAAACACAAATTCAACAATAACAAATTTAGTTGCAAATTCAATAAGTTTTAATACAACAAGTTCTAATTTCAATGTAAATAATTCAACAATTACAAATTTAATAAATACAAATGCAACTTCAACGAATTTATTAAACACAAATTCTACAATAACAAATTTAAGTACAACAAATATTTCAACAACTTCTTTTACAAGTTCTAATGCAATAATTACAAATTTAACAAATGGAAATTTATTTGTTATCAATTCAAGTACAACAAGTAATAGACAAATTCAAGTTGCAAAAAGTGGAGCATATTTAGGTTCTACAAGTGGTCAAATATCAATTTCAACAAATGTTGGAAATGAAGCAAGAAGTCATTATTATAATAATAATGGAACAGCTGAATACTTATTTGGTGTTAAATCAAGTTCAGCCAATTTTGCATTATCAAAATTAGTAGTAAGTACGGAAACTGATTTATTATTAGTTAATCCAACAACAAATTTAGTTTCAGTAATAAATTTTTCAAGTTCAAATCTAAGTTCAAATAATATCACAACAAATACTTTATTATCAACAAATTTAATTGCAACAACAGCCAGTATTGGTAATATTTCAACAGGAACTTTATATTCTAATGGATTTATTATAAATAATAATGCAATTATATCTTTAAATACAGTAAATCCTGGTCCAAATGATATTATATATTTTGGTCAGGCTGAAACTCCAAATAATATTGGTATTTTAGATTTTAATTACATTACTTCTGGAAGTTCTAATAATAGTATAGGTTTAGGTTTATATGCGTCAAATAACAAAATGGTTATAAAAGCTAATGGAAATGTTGGTATTAATACTACAAATCCAAATTATTCACTTGATGTAAATGGAACAATAAATTCACTTAGTTTAACAACAGGAAATGTTTATTCAACAAATTCTACAACAACAAATATTTTAGCAACATATTCAACAATTTCAAATATGTTTGCAAATTCTTTAATGGTTTCTGGGGGAAATATTAATGTTCAACATTCTTCTAATTTCACTTCTTATATTAATTTTACAAATATATATGATACCCTGTTTATTGGTATGGATGGAATTGGACTTACTGCGGCAGCTTCACAAGGAACATTATACACTTACTTTTCAAATATTGGTTTTTATCCTGGTGGAACACAATCTGTATTATTTGCAACAAATGGAAATAGTTATTTTACTGGTTTAATTAGTTCTGCAAATCTTGCAACAACAAATATAACAAGTTCAAGTGCATTAATAAGTAATTTAAATAACACTTCAAATATTACAACAGGAACTATTAGATTAAATAACAACGCTATATATTTAAGAGGAGGAAGTGACACTGCACACGGAATTCAATATTCAAATCGTGACAATATGGATGGTATTTTATTATGGGGTAATGTTGGGGGAAGTTTAGCTTATCAAACTACTGGTGCAAATAAAGTTGTGACATGGAATAGTAATGGAATTGGTATTTTTAACACTTCACCAGCTTATGCAATGGATGTTAATGGAAGTATAAACTTTACTGGAAGTTTCTATAAAAATAGTGCACTTTTTTATAATGATGGATTAACCAGTGTTACGTTGATTACTGTTAATGGAGGTAGTGTAACAGGTTTAAGTGTAAATTCTTCAAATTGTTATTATGTAAAAAATGGTAAAAGTGTTCTTTTAACTTTTTTGATAGCATTTAGTTATAGTTCAAGTAGTAATCAAACAATTTATATATCAAATTTGCCTTATAACTTTTATAGCGGTAATGCATCATTATGTTATGGTACAGGAAATTGTATGGCTAATCAAACATTTTTAGCTGGAAATTCAGGTCCATTTAGATTAGTGGCTCAATATGATGTTTTTAAAGGATATATAATTTATGTTGAAAATAGCTCCTCTAACCAAGTTTGGTTTCAATCCGGAGCCCAAAGTTCACAACAAATTTTCGGAAGTATAAGTTATCAAAGTAATTAAAGTTCGAAAAAAATGAATTTTAAATGAAACTCAGAAAAGAAATGTCAAACCTATTTGATTTACCAGCTGAACTACTCGTTCATATTTTTGAAATAAAGCGTAGTAATCATATGCATGAACGTATCAAGTTGTTGGAATCCAAGTTAAAGTTTTTCGATGTATATAAAACGTCAGATAACTTTCATAGTGGTTATTTAAAAACAACAAATGGATGCTTCATTGCAACTATTGATGATATGGGTGTTTATATGGATTACCAACAAACGATTAAAAACCAAATAAAAATAATTCATTGTCACTTGGCTACTTATTAAATTTTGATTTCATAATGATTTCATAATATTTTTTTTAAAATCTATTATTAAATGCCTAAAAAACCTAAGGAAACCATAGAAACTCCTGTTGAAATTGAACCAGAACCTCCAATTGTTGAAAAAACAAAAAGAGTTGTCAGAAAAAAACAAGTAGTTCAAGAAAAAGAATCTGAAAACTCTGATGATTTAGAACAAAAGATTCTTGACAAGATTGTCAAAGTTGTTGCAACTAAAAAACTTCCCAAAAGTGAAAAACAAAAAGCTCATATAGATAAGCTTGCAGCGGTTAGAAAGGGAAAGAAAATGGTTGTAATAGATAAAGACGAAGAGGTGGTTAAAGAACCTGTAACAAAACCAAAGAGAATTATTAGAAAGAAACAAGATGAACCAGTTGAAGAGCCTGTAAAGAAAAAACCTGTCAAAAAGCAACCAGTTAAAGAGGAAATAGTTGAGGAAAAACCAAAAGTTAAAAGACCGCTTAAAAAGAAAGCACCAGTAAAAGTTGAAGAATCACAAGTTAGAACTAATAGGTTATTTGGTAATATAACAAGAAATTTAACAAGACGTAATGGAATTTTCTAAATTTATTTTAAGTATCTCTATTAAATGCAATACGGTGTTATAACACAACCATCTTTAAAGCCAAATAATATAGCAGCTGCAAATCTTAATTTAAATGGAATAGCTTCAATAAAACCTCCACCAGAAATTAAATTTGAGCATCCCAACAGAATTCAAGTGGATTACAAAGCCCCTAACAAATTTGATTTTGTTAAAGGTAATCAATTAGAACTTGCAAGTGAAATTCAGTTGGAAAATCAAAAGAATGAACTTAGACAAGCTTTGTTTAACCAACAAAATACCAATGGAAAACATATAGATACATTAACACCTATAACAAGTAGAGGTTACCGTTATCCTACTCAGGAACAATTAACACCCAAAATTACTGAGAAAAGAAAAGCTAGTTTATTAGAGAACCAAAATACTAAAAGAAATAAACATGAATACGAAGGTAATAATCTGACTTTGGTAAATACTCATTATAATACAACACCTATATTGGGGAAGCGTAAAAGAGAACCTGATGAATTAAAACGTAATAAACACTCTCATGAATTTGATACAGAACAAATTTTAGGGAAACGCAAACGAGAGTTTGACTTGGTTGGAATAGGTTCAGATAAAAAGTTAAAAAGCTCTCATACACCAATTTTTGGAAAACGAAAAGAAACTGACACTGTTACTTTTTCAAGACCTGCTTTAAAACACAGGAAAAAGGATGAAGATGATATAATTAATATTCCTGAAAGTTCTGGTTCAATTTCAAGTAGAACTCGTAGTAGAATTAAAAGAAATGGCCAAGGCGGAATGATAAAAGGAACTTGAACAAATTTTTAAAAAATAAGAATTGTATTATTTTTTAAAAACCTTTATATTAATTTTGGTAAAGAGACCCCTTGGCTCTTATATGTAATTGGTGTGATGTCTCTACCTACTTGAATAGTCATAGCTCTATTAGAACTTAGCTGTTTTATTGTATTTTGATTGTAAATCCTTTTCAAATCCATTTACTATTAGAAATTAAAATAAAATTCAAGGTTCAATGTTAAACAAAACTGTTAGAATATAATCATTATTTACTTGCAAACTCCTTCCTCTTTCATCTGATAAAAAGAAGCTGAAATAGTTGATATCTTGAATTGGTGTATCAATAAAAGAATTAGAATTACTATAAGACATAATCCCAGCAAATCCTACATTAACAGGAATACTACTGATAATGTTTTGGTTAGAATTTACAACTTGATTACCATTAACTAAATTAGAACCGATATTAATACATTTAACACCAGATAAGTCATATAAAGAATCTCCTACTGTTGTTGTTTGATAAGTAGGACTTGATACAGCTAAATTAATGAAACCCATTTCGTAATAGGCATTATTAGGAGCAGCTACTAACTGAATTGCAACACTTGAAGTAATTGTAGTTTTAAACGTCGTTGCACTACAAGCTACTGTAACAGTTCCTGTTGATTTACTTTGCATACTTGTTCCAAGTGTTGTAGCAAATGTTGAATTAGTATATACGCCATTTGGAATTGTCGCTTTCCTAACTGTTCCAGTTGAAGTACTTTCAACAAACCAAACTATATTATTACGTGAATCAATAGTAAGAAATGTATTAGGACATATGAAATTTGTAACCGTATATCCACAAACATTTTTTAGGGGATTTGTTAAATACCACGTTGGGTTATTTAAATCTGTTTGAATATTTCCTGAATTATTGTTTCTATTGACTGTATTAAATACCAAACTTTTTGTTGTAATGGAATCCATTTTATTACAATAGCTTTTTAATAAATTTTTTTTAATTATAATTATTAAAACAAATGGCAGACTTAAATTACCATCCTTCTATGACTTATCAACTTCCACCACAAACAGAATTGGGAGTTCCAAATTATGTATCATTTAAGCCAGTTCAAGCAACAACTTTTAATCCTAATGATACAATTCAAATCAAATTATCCTCTAATAATGAATTGTTTAATTTTGAACGTTCTTATTGGAAATATACAATTACTCCAAGTGTTACAGGATCCACTAATGGAAATTACTTGAATCCTATGGGGTCAAGTGCAATTGTTAGTTCAATTCAAGAACAAATCGCAGGAACAATGTTACCTGTTTATAACAATTACAATATTAAAAATAGTGTTAGATTGTTTACTGCATCACAAGAAAGACAATCTATTCAATCAGCAACTGAAAGTTTTATTGCAAATACAACTGGAACATTACAAGTAGCTACGTCAACCAGTTATATTTCACCAATACCTTCTGGAACTGACTGGAACCAAGCAATGATACCACTGTGCGCTTTTAACGGAGGAATGAGTTATTTTATAACATTAGCACCTGCAAATCAAGTTTTCACAACTGGTACTTATACTGTAAGTAATGTAGAATTAGTAGCTCACTTAGTAACACCCCCTCAAAGTTTCTTGGAAGACTTGGATAATGGATTAAGAGACGGACACCAATTACAAATCCCTGTTAATCTATACAAATCAATTCCAATGCCTTTAACATCAGCTACAACCCAAGACCTAATTCTTAATACAAACTATTTACAAAGTTTGAACTCTATTTGTTGCATAACACACGATTCTACAAGTGGATTCTTTAATAATTCTAATATAGTTCAAGATTGGTATATTAATTGTAACGGTCAAAGATGGCCTCGTAACAAATTGATTACAGCTGGAATTGAAACTATTTATCAACAATTAGCCTCACAAAACACTGTTTATAGTTCTTTGAATAATTCAGTTCAACCATTCCAATATTTTTCGTGGAAAGCGTGTGGAGATTTCAATACGGGTATTTCAACAAACAATGGAGTGTTAGATGTAGCCTTTGATTATACTGGTGGTCCTTCTGGTGCAACTTCTTATTTCATTTTCAATTATGATGCAATTCTAAGTGTCAGTTTAGTTGGAGTGAATCTTAACGTAGGACCATTCTAAATTAGTGAAACTATTTTATTTAAATATTCTAATAGTATATTTAAATGAAATTTAAAGACAGTAGAATAATACCTCTTGATAAGCAAGTGGATAAAGCACCAACTCTAATTCCAAAACTGCCATTTACATTATCAATTGTCGCAAATAAAGGCTCTGGGAAAAGCAATTTGATATTGAATATGTTACTGAATCCTAATTTACTAAACAAGAAATTCAATAGGATACTTATAATATCACCAACAAGAAAATTAGACAAGAAATGGTTAGTATTAGATAGGTATGATGTAACAACACTAAATAGACCTCTAATTAATCTGTTAAAGAAGAAGAGTAGAAATAGTATATTTGCAAAGGATAATGTTAATCAATCCTTTGAGAATTACATTGAAAATTATGATGAACCAAACATTAAAATACTGGATGATTTGATAACAGAACAGAATTACATTATTAGGAGCTATGGTAAGGATATAGCAGACAAGATATTAGTTGTCTTGGATGATTGTGTAAGTTTCAAAAAGTTTTTCAATTCAGATGGATTCAGAAAGTTCATATTCAATTCCAGGCATTACAATATATCGTGTATAGTTACAAGTCAAACGTATTTCAGTATTCCAAAGCCAATTAGATTAAACACAAGTGGAATTTGTTTGTTTTTCAATGGAAATGATAATGATATAAAGTTGATTTATGAGGAGAATAGTTGCAAGTTGAATTTCAAGGAATTCTTGGCAATGTATAAGAAAGTAGTTAGCATACCTTTTAATTTCCTGTATATAAATTATCAGAACACGATTTCACACGTATTTGAAGAGAATTTTGAAAAGTTTGTGTAAAAGTTCTAAGCGACTAAACGTGACAGATTTTGTGACAATTATTCAAGCATTGATTCTTTATAATTTTTGAATTCAATGCTGTTAGAGGAGAAAAGCTTACCAATTGAAATTTAAACTCACCTTTGGGTTAGGTGTAACGATAGCAATGCAATTTATTAAACATCTTTATCTTCATCATTAGGTGTATCAATGTCGGTTAGCTCAGCAACTTGGAATCCTAGTGAGGATTTTACTTTACGATATAAGTCTAGTTTCCATCCAGATAGTTGAAATCCTGTGAATAATATTTCTTTTTCTCCATTTTCATTGATTGTATATATTTGCAACATTTTGAGTCAAGTTTTCAAAAGGCAATTCTTGGGGTTTCATGTCATCCAAATTAGAAAATTTTCTTGTGTTACTAATTTTGGAGAATTATGATTTATTCTTAGCAGTTATATAACGCTAATCTTTTGCACAATTGTTTAAGGTTTGATATTATTTTTATCAAGGTATCAATTTAATAGAGTTATTACAGTAGAATAGCAGGTTATTGAGTTGAATGTTGTGATTCTTGCGCCACAACTAATAATTATTTCCACTTACCATTTCGGTAATCATTAAGAAAAATTTTTAGGAAATTTACGATAAAAATAGTAATAACTTTTTGAATATTATGTTATAATATATATTATTTTCTGACAGTTTAATAGCTTTTGATTTTATGCTTCACTCTTAATATTTTTGACCACAAAGTGCGGCAACCGCATGGTCTAAATAGCTTTGTGTCTCAATCTCGATATTTTTGGCCACAAAGTGCAGCAACCGCATGGTCTAAATAGCTTTGTGTCTCAATCTCGATATTTTTGGTCACAAAGTGCAGCAACCGCATATAAAAAAGCTCATCTTTTCGACTGTAATATAACATCATTATGTACTTCAAGCCATTGCTCGCATCCCTCTTCTTTGCCGGTTCATCTGTTGCGCACCTTTCCAAATTGAACGATGGATTGGTAGATTATCTATGGTACAAAGACATCTCTGGCTTAAATGGTGAATGGGTTGTCAAGGAAGAAGGCAAAAACTCATGGTACTCATTGAACAGCAACCGTACTGGAAGTATTCAATTGATTCAAAGTGCTGCTGAATACTTGGCATTGCCTTCAAAACCTACTGATGGTATGCTTGGGAAGCCGAAAGATTTGAACATTGATGGTGTAGCAGTCAAATATATGGATTCTCATATGACTCCGGAAGAGTTTATTGGTAATTCAACTGCGTCTGCAATTCATGCCAAACCAGTGGAAGATACTATCATTTACTGTGTTATTCAATTCTGCACCCAACCTCCAAAATCAAAAGAATAAACCAGAAGCAATAAAATTGGTACAATTAAAAATTTATCATTTAAATCCTTATGCTTAATATTTTTTAAAACTAGCAAGTGTGGCTTATATAAAGAAAGAAAAAATGAGTTAGGGTAGAATTTAGGGGCATTTGAGTGTTGCCCAGTCTGAATTTTAGGTAGAAATTGGATATTTTTGTATGGAGATGAGTGAGAGAAATGTGAGGGTCAAAAGGGCAGGTATATTTGAAAGCCGGTGAGATTTTTAATGAAAATATTTGAAGTGATATTTTAAAAAATATTTTGGAAAATAGTTATAGGAGTGGTTGAAAACAACTGCCCCAAGTGCCCTCATTTATTCTCTATGTATTTGTTAGTATATTTAGTAAATATCATTAATATAACTATAAAAAATATAGGGAGATTTGTATGTAGAGCGATTGGGGCAAATAATTAGGGCAGTTTGGAAATTGGAGAATTGTAGCAAAACATTATAGGGAATTACAACAGAAATATAAGGGCGATTACTGCAAAAACATTATGGGGAATTACAACAGAAATTGGAATAGAAATTATAATGATTACAATTGAGGGGCAGGTACTAAGTGAAAGTAACTTTTCTGAATGAGTAAATACAGTGATTTATTGAAAATATTAATTAGAATTTACACAATAATCACATAATGAAACCATTATTGGCAATATTGGCAAGTTTTCACAGTGAAATACCGGGTAATTTTGGTATAATTGAATTCAAATTTATATGGTAATCTCTATCTATTGCAGTCCAAGAAAAGTATTATAATACTTTTCTTGGACTGCAATACACCTCTAACTCTATCGTTCGTGTCTCCATAAGGAGCTCTAACATAGCGGCAGTCAACACCAAGGATGTCTTTTACAATGTGAAAAGTGTACATGATTTCCGAAACGATTTGTTCGTTGGTCAATTGAGTCAAGTGGGGATGTGTCCAGGTATGAACACCAATTTCCATCCCTGCCCGGTAAGCTTGCTTTAAAATTTCAGGATACTGCTTCACTTGACAACCAACAACAAAAAAAGTACCTTTGTAGTTGTATTTACCCAGTTCTGCCAGCACGGAAGGAGTATTCGGAGAAGGACCATCATCATACGTTAGTGCCCAATCACTCTTGCCTATGCAACCCGATTTCTCCCAACTGACGCTTGGCCCGGTAGTTATTCCCAAGACAGACTTGTACTGGGTACTGAACACTGGGTTTACAGGTAGAGGGTTGCCAACCAGAGCGTCCGGATATTGCATAGAATAGGAAATTTGGCCAAGAGCTAAACTAATCAAAGCATATATTTCAAGCATTTCTAGTTTCTAGTTGGTCAAATTCCACACCATTTTCGTGACTGACCGTATTGTTCCACAAATGGAACTCAAAAAGCACAAATTACAATGAAATGAGAAACTATGGATATGTTGGACGCAGACGGCAAACTCTGAATGAGAATCTTAAGGAGTGGATGCTCAATGCCTTGCCATTCCTGGTAAACTTGGCTGTTGCATTTTACTTTAAATCTCGGCTGAGAAATCCTTAACCGAATGCAACCAATCCTCGTTACTGAAAGAGTAAAGAATAGTTCTTGCAAGTCGGATTTACGCTCATGCAATAGATTGGCTTACTCGGTATTCTAAACAGCTGCCATTAATTTATTTCTCGTATTCATCAAAGAATTCTCCTTTAGTTTCTGGTAATAATAAGGTAACAAGAAACCCGCTAAACATGACGACTGCATAAAAGCCAAGGACCAGCGAAGGATACTTTTCAAAATAAGGATTGATTAATGCTACTCCGACAATTGCGCCTACTTTACCCGATGCTGCTGATATTCCATGGCACCTAGATCGAAATCTGGTTGGGAATAGTTCACTCGGAATAACAAATGTGGTGACATTCGGACCAAAATTGAAAAAGAATTGCGATATAGTGAATATCAGTACAAACAGTGCTACATTTGTTTTGATCGTGTTCCAAAACACTGAGAGTATTGCAAGACAGGCTCCAATTACAACAAACCCTATGCATTGAATTGGTTTGCGTCCCATTCTTTCAATCATTGACACAGTCATCCAGTAGCCAGGTACTGTCCCAAGCAAGGAAATAATCAGCCCACCAAGTGCCAATTCATAGTATTTGTCAAAGGCAGAGAGATGGCCTGTGCCTCCTCCAAATCCAATTAGTGATAGTATTAGTGGCTGATTCAGTGATAATCCATACCAGGCGATATCCAAAGCAAACCAGCAGTATGCACAACTGCATAACCTGATGAAATTACTCTTGACCATAGCCCATTCCTTAAAAGTTAAAACTTTACGAAAAGTCTCGTCCGAATCCACTGTTTTGAGACTAGTGTATGCTTTTGACTCTTTGAGCGTCAACCTGAAATACAAGACAATCGCAGAGGGAATAACTGAAAACAAGAGCACGATTCTCCACACATAATCCAGATTATAGAAATCCTGAATAATATCGTCTCTTAGATACAACATTGTAGATATTGTTACGATTGATCCTAGTAATATTCCAATTCCTTGCATTGAAAAAACTGCTGATACCATCATTCCTCTATATTTTGGACCTGTTCTTTCCGCTGTAATTATTGCAGATTGTGGATAGTCGCCCCCCATACCTGTATTAAACAGAAATAACCTATTCCCATGAACACCCGCCAAAATCCAAGTACTGGAAGGATTGAAAAAGTCCTTATGCTAGATGAAGCAAGAGTGCAGCCAATTGTGGAAACTAGTACAATCATCATTTCAATTCCGTATACTTTGTTTCTTCCAAACACATCTCCGGCAACTCCAAATCCTATTTGTCCAATAATATTTCCAACATGAGTGCAGACTTTTAATAGTCCGTCGATCAGTGGATAGTCTGAAGCAAAAGTAGAAAGGTATGGCGGCTTGTCTGAAGGATAGTATGTTTGGTAAATTAATGGCAGCAGTATGGAAATTACAAAAATGTCGTAGGCATCAATCATGAAGCCAGTACCGGCCAATAGGACAGTGGGTATGTCGAATCTATCATTATTTCCAATTGTTTCTGCATCGTTTCCTATATCCAATTCGTTTGTCAGCAGTTTGTCGTCTATTGTTTGCTCAGTCATTTGAAAAAATCTGTTTCAAAAAATAGCCAAGAAATTCAAGATCATCGACCGGCTGTATTTCCTACATTACTGTTATTTATATTGCCTGTTCAGGTTAAACGCATAATAATAATATCGTTCTTGTAGCATATTCCCACTAAATTATTCAAATTTCATCATAATTGGATGATAATGGAGAATGTGGTGATGTGCATTATCAAAATCTGAAATAAAGAGTCCCTGATTCAGCGGTTATTATCAGGAAAAAGTTAAAAAAATATTTCATGGACTTGCGATACTTTATTTTAACAGCACTTGTACAAACCACTCCAATACGGAAAAAATTACCAGAGGAGCCGCTGCCAGAGTGGGAGTTTCTCACGCTGGTTTTCGCTATCGCTGCACTGGTTTTAATTGGCGGTCTTGTTGCAGGTACGATTATTTAATACAGGGTTGACTATTGGCGTAATGTCGCTTGATGCTACTAATTTGGCTATTCTTAAAGTATCAGGAACCCCATTTGAAAAGAAATGTGCGGAAAGGATCGAACCATTAAGAAAGAAAGGACACCTGCTACTTGTAACATTGCTATTGGTGAATACAGTCGTCAATGAAACACTACCGATATTATTTGATACGATACATTATACGGGATGGAAGGCGGTTTTATCGTCTACAGTTTTAATTGTTGTATTTGGAGAGTAGCTGCTATTAACGTAGAATTTTACCGCAGGCTGTTTGTTCAAGATACGGATTGCAAGTTGGAGCATTCTTTTCATGGTTAGTTCAAGCAATGATTTATGCACTGTATATTATTGCATATCCCATTGCCGCGCTCTTGGATTATATCTTGGGGCACAAAGACGGAACAGTTTATTTGCACGCCGGGCTAAAGGAGCTCGTAGCGTTACATGGCGAAGATCAGGAAGGACCTTTGTCCAAAGACGAAGTCTCTATTTTACGCGCAGTATTGGATTTGCGGTCAAAGACTGTCGAGGATGTGATGACTAAAATACAAGATGTGTTTATGCTGTCAATGAACCAAAAACTGGATAGGACTACTTTGCAATTGGTATTTGTTTTTAATTTAGATGGTAAAAGCAGGACACTCCAGAGTGCCAGTGTTCATTGGGACAGACAGACATAGAATAGTAGGGACACTGTTAGTAAAACAGCTAGTGCTAAACGATCCAGACGAAGAAACACCTATTGCAACCATGAAACTCCGTAAACTACCCAAGGTGCGATCAGACACACCATTATTTGAAATGCTGCATATTTTTGAGAGTGGTGCTTCTCATATGGCACTGGTGGTACAAGAAGTAGAACCCGCTTGCGCAAGCGGACAAGAAGCAGTGGGACAAGTGCACGTTACTTCTAGCCCGAGATGGACGCTAAAGAATCCAGCACCGGAAGAAAGACCCTACCTCACACTCGGTATAGTTACGTTGGAAGACGTAATTGAAGAGCTTATTGGCGAAGAGGTAAATGCTGATTGACAAAGATTATTGATGAAACCGATGTATACGTGGATATGCAATCCAAAATCAAAGTACACCGCAAAAAGACTCAATCCACCCAGGCACCACCTAGTGTACTCGAAATACCAGAACTCAATATTGATGAAATGACAGATGACGAGCTAGAGCGCAAACCGCTGCTACAATACGTAAACAAAAATTCTGCATTGAACTATGAAAAACTAACTCTTCCAACTAGTATGCATGAACGTAAATCGTCTAGCGAGAAATGGAAGAAAAAGCAACTGTATGATGCAAAGGAGCTTGCTGGTGATATACGGCCTGATATTGAGTCGGCCAAGAAACTCTCCAAGTTGGGTAACGTTGCTGAAGATGATTTTGAATAAATATTTCTCGTTAGCTTATTGTTGCACACGACCAGGTAATATACGCTCCATCCTGTACTAGTTAGGGGCTTGATTCAGTCTCCATTCCTTCCTTTCGGCGTAAATAGCGCACTTGGTTTGGAACCAAATGCGCCACCAGATAAATTAATATGCAAAATGCAATGGAACCGCAGTAAAGTGGGTCTAAAGTCACGCTTGCTCCATTTCCAAGGGTAATCAAACGTCCATGGATGGAAATACACTTACTTTCATGCATGATGTAATGTTGAAACTGGACCTCGCACCTGATTGGCCCCAACCTAAAACTTATACCATACAGATCTCGCCACCGCAATGGTAATTTTTTTATAATTTTAAAAATGAAAGTCTTTTACAGAGAACCTGCAACAAAAGTATCTGCCAATTAAACTTAGGTAATTGTAACTGGTGATTTCGATAACTGGAGCCAGTCCGTCGAAATGACTGCTGTCTCTGGAGTGTTTGAAGCAGATATCAGAGAAGGTATTTTTAAGTTTGTAGCTGATGGCGAATGGATAGTCAGTCACGAATATGCCGTTGTAACCGATGAGCAAGGAAACCAAAACAACATCCTCAGAGAAGGTATAGATCTAGCACCAATAGAACAGTCTATTGAAACTCCAGAAGTTGCAGAAATGGCTGCTGGGGAGCCAAAGGAAGAGTTGAAGCAAGATATGGCTGCCGAGGTGCCAAAGGAAGAATCAAAGCAAGATATGGCTGCTGAGGAGCCAAAGGAAGAATCAAGGCAAGATATGGCTGCTCCGAAAGTGTTAGAAAAGGTTGATGAGGCAGCAATTGAAGGGTTGAAGCACGATGTTATAGCTCTAGTGCAAATAGTAGAAACTAGCGAGGGATCAAAGGTAGAATTAATGCAAGATATTGTAGCTCCGGTTGAATACGCACCAATCGTACTAGAAGCCGAAAAAGCTGTTGCTTCAGTGGTAGGCAATGTTGACAGTGCTCTTCAAGAAGCCAAATCTGAAGTCACAGTAGTGCCAGCAAAGAAGAAAAAGTCTTTCTTTAACATGTTCAAGAAGGAAAAGAAGGATAAGAAGGTTGTTTTGGCCAAGGGCGATAAAGGGCCAATATTTAGAAGAGTAACTATTGACTAATCTTAGTTGACCAGAGTATTTTCCAAAGATAATGTTAAAACCGTCAACTGATTTCCTTAATAAATTACAATTTTCTTTTAGATCTTGCGAGTTGCATTGACAAGTGTAAAGACCGAGAAGCGATCAGCTTCAGATGCTTCTACCGTATAAGATGCCCACTAAAATTTCTCAATGACTTTCTCGCTTGAATTGTAGTTTATAATATTCAGTGTATAGGACTCACATTAAGTGTTGTATCCTGCAGAGTAGCGTAGCAATATTCTGGCAACAAATCAACGTGAAACGAAAACACATTGTGAAACATTTTTGACAGCGGCATGGGAGATATAAAAATGAAAATCAAGGTCTAAAACTTGATGGACACATTACCTGTGGAGCTAACACTAGAAATATTACTGTGGCTGGACGGGATAGACTTGTACAAATTCCTATCGACTTGCAAGTCCTATAGAAAACTAATTCCATTCATTCCAAAACTACAATATCCAGAGAACGTTTCTATTAAAAAATCAAGTATAAATTATACTCAGAATGGTGCGGGGTTGCATTTGCCTCTTGTAGATGAAATACTTCCACCTGCACCAAACTACCCTCAAGGCAGAATGGTCGGGTTGCGGACCAAAGGCGATCGCTGTATAATTTCTCGACTGCCACTTGGAATCCAGTCTTCTGGATGGACAACCAGCAACCCGTACCAAGCTATTTATTTTGAAGTTGAAATTATGAAAGGAAACGGACTTCCCTTTCGAATTGGACTAGTTGGTGACGACTGGGATATGAAGAGACCCCCTGGATCGCTGCCAAATAGTGTAGGATATTGCAGTGTTGATGGATATATCAGCATTGGAGATATTTACGATTCTCGGTACATGTTTGGTCCTTCTTTTGACAAAGGAGATGTAGTAGGATGTGGATACACAAAAGCAACCGGGAATGTGTTTTTCACACTTAATGGCAAATGGGTTGGCGAAGTGCCGCTTAAGATTGGAGATGTCGAGTCAAACTATTCAAAAAGATGGTATGCTGCGTTCAGTTCATCTGGTCCAGCCCATGTAACCTTTAACTTGGGATCACTGCCATTCAAATATCAAATGGGAAAGGACAACACAGTCCCGTTTTTGATGGAGAGAGAGTCGCCCGATTTGAAACCAAAACCGCAGTTGGTGAAATGCTATCCTCATATTGCTGATGAACAAGATGACTTGCAAGTGGTGGATGGATGGGAAGTGAATTTCTCCAGCTCGCCACGCTTCAACAGAGCGGTATTGTCCTCTGTTCCGTTGATTAATTGTCAGAAATGGGGGAAAAGAGGTTACGCTTATTTTGAAGTCAAATTTGTTCAACCTGCCGTTGTCAGTTCATTTATATCCATTGGCTTAGCCACTAAACCATACGCTGCTTATCATCACATAGGCTGGGATAGCAATTCTGTTGGTTATCACTCTGATGACGGCCGCGTGTATGCTGGAAACCACTCTGAAGGAATATCATTGTCAGTGGGATATTCAGAGCAAAACGTGATTGGCGTGGGATATAATCCTGAAAGTAGAAAGGTATTCTTTTGCCATGATGGGACGAAGCAATCCCAAGAGTTTTTCATTGATGGCCATGTATATATCGCTGCGGCAGCCTCCTTAAATTGGAATATAAAGGTAAATCTTGGCAGGGAGCCTTTCGTATTCAGCGAAGCAAATATAATATAAATATCATTAATTTCATTGATGCTTGCTAGCATTGTGCTTTTTCGAGTGACATCATTATTTTGACACGCAAAAATCTCTAAACTAAAATGACAAAGGCAGCAGCAGTGTTATCCATAGAAAATGAAATGAACGACGGGATGGGTAATTACCGCTAATCGCAGCTGAGATAGAGCTTCAAAAATTGCAAAGACAATATAGAATCATGGAAGGAGATAGGAAAGCCTATTCTGAGGAATCTAGACTGTTAATTGGGAAACAAAGGTAAATCAAGTTAACTGTAGAGCCTCCATTGAAAAATTACGGGTTGATAATGAACATTTGCAAGACGAATTGAGATTATTGGAACAGCGCAACGAAGATAGAAGGAAGAATGGCATTCAAAGTAAAAAGGCCGAGGCAATGGCAGAACAAGCAGGTACCCAAAAGTAATCTAGATTTATTGCAAAAGCGTATTAGGCAGATATTGGAAGAAATTGCCAACCTGGATAAAGAGACATCCAAACTGAATCATGAGGTTGATATTCATCGCGCAAAATTGGGCGGTGTGAATGCAGCGCAAATCAATAATGCGGCAATCGATAAGCAAGTGCGGGTATTGGAAAACAGACTGGAAAAAGCGCTCATCAAATTCAACAAAGCACTCGCTGTCAACAAGAAACTGCGCGGAGTGATTGATAATCTACGAAGAGAAAGACTTGTATTCGATAATATTTACCATAAATTTGAAAGGGAACTGCTGGAACAAAAGAAACAAATGGCAGATATCATCGAAACGAGCAATGCTGCATACGAAGCTAGGTAATAGATTGTAACAGCAGAGACGAGGCCCAATCTAAAATTATTGTTCTGAGGGAAAAAGCCGAAAAAGAATATCAGTCGTATATCCAAGAAATGAAAGAATACGACAGAATCTTGGAACAGGACAGAAGACTAAAAGAATTCATGGCTACCAAAGCAGCAAACAGGACTGAAAAGTTTGAAAGTAGAAACAAGCAAGCTAACGGTAATTTTAGTTAATCTCAGGCAAAAAGGATATACTCGGAAACAACAAATTCCCATCACAAGAGGCTCTCCACGTTCCTCTCAACACTTATGAAAGTGTATTCTCTGAAATCCGTAAAGTCACTGGCATTTCAGACATTGGAGAATTAGTACAAAGATTCACTGCTGTTGAAGACCAAAACTTTTCACTCTTCAATTATGTAAACGAGATCAACAATGAAATCGAATTGCACGCTGAAGAAATTGTAGAGTTACAAGCAAAACTAAATGCAATGAAAGTTGAAGGGGTTGCCGTCGAAGAAGAACGCAAAAAGACACTAAAGCAATTAGAAGTACATTTAATTAATGCTAGCATAATTTGAAGACCACTAATGAGAAATGTCAGCACTATGACAAGCAGTACAACGAAATCAGTGTTATTTTGAGTGACTTGACTAAAGGCGTTGAAAGTATTATTGGCGTATTGCAGCAGATTGCCAAACAGAGGCCAGCTTCTGCCGCCCCGGCTAAAGAACTAGAAGACGACGGCGAAGAACATCCCGTTCATACACCTACTACCTCAAAGCGGTCTGAAAAGGTTCGCCAAATGATTGATTTCCCACTCCCTGCAGACACTCTCGGTCCGCAGGGTGTATCAGAAGGCAACTTGATTCAGTTCTTGGGATTAATTGAACAGAAAGCAAATGACTTGCTGACACTAAACTATTTGGTAAATTCACCAAAGAAAGCGGTTCAGTTGACAGGAGACCAGGAAGGATTACAGATTATGCCTGCTGGCGGTGTTGCTGGATTGCTAGGACAAGGGCCTACAGCGCAGGTAGGAAATATCACAATCGTTGCTCCAAGCACACTGTAATTCTTTCTAATATAGTGATGACCATGATTCTGGAGATAATGCTTCTGACGAAGATGATCGTCCACTAACTAGAGAAGAGCTGAAGCAAAGAACTCTAAGAGGAGTAAGCCGTTATTAATTGTAGCTGATTAAACGTGAAAAAACTGCCAATGCTCATAACAAACAGACCGTAGCTAAATCAAAACGCAAAGTTGGACAAAAAAAGGAATAAAACTTGATTTACTTTATTGTATATCCAGCGGGTATTTCAGAGTTCAAAGTTGCAGACGTCGTAGATGTCAGAAAACAAGTAATCCAGCCCAAAATATTTGAAAATATGATTGTTTTTGATATCCCCCAGTGAAGCAATTGTTGCGTCGTCCGGTATCAGTGTGTATGAGGATTTGTACATTTGCTTTTTCGGTTTCAAGAACGACAGCAAGTGGACAAGTTTTAGCTTTAGAGCTGATCTATGCATTCCTGATTTTTGCCAAACAGTGGAACGTTTTTGAATTTGAAATTTTTGATTTTTTCGACTTTGAAACCCCCAAGTATTAATTGAGCACATACTATTGTCTTTGGAAAGCACTGAGATTATCAGACATCCAATTTACGGTATTTTAGACAGGGAATTGTAATTTTCCAGCCCCAAGCACAGGCTAGAGCCAGCCCGCCTCAATTGTTCTTCGCACTAATTGATGGCAGCGCTATTCAAACGCAGCTCCAAGACAAGCATGGCTGGGTTTGCACCTGAAAGTTTGGTTGGAAAATTCACATGGTGAGAATCGCGTGATCGCAGCATATAAAAAGACAGATGAAAAAATCTTCCAAATAATAATGGTCGCTGTCACTGGTTATGATTCCTCTGCAATCTTTCAACAAATTGAAAAAGGATTAGCTGCCTCCCCTGCAGATAAAGAAGCAGCCATCAAAAAAACTAAAGCCATCTTCCAAGTACTTGTTATTAACCCTAGTTTGATGTCAAGAACAAGGAAGGTAAAGTTCAACAATGGACTTTGGACTTGAAATCCCAAGGAACTGTAAAGACTGGCGCTGCTTCTCCAAAAGCCGATATCATCATTGCCGTTGCCGATGCTGACTTTGTTAACCTAGCTTCCGGTAAATTACAAGGACAAAAGGCATTCATGACTGGAAAAATCAAGATCAAGGGAAATATGATGTTGGCAACCAGTAATTTGTTATTAATGTAGAACTCGACGGTGTATTGAAAGATTTAGGCAAGGCTAAGCTTTGAATAAATAGTTTATCGTTAATCTACTCAGGGATTGATATTTAATGCAAGTTTTTAAACAGTTCCAGCTAAGAGTCTTTTTCATGGTGAGACGAATTGCGGACCGCACACCAAGTAATACCGCACCTGAACTATATATCCGCATGAATAGTAGTGCTCTAATGTATTGTTGCCCACTGTTATGCGCAAATGTAATTATTACGTGATCATCTGCCCACTCGCCGCTGGTTTTTTTCATTTTACATGTCTCGATTAGCTGGAAAGATTGTATTCATTACTGGTGCTAGTTCAGGGATTGGACAAGCTTGCGCTGTTGAATATGCAAAGCACGGCTCACATCTCGTCCTTACAGCCCGCAGACAAGACAGATTAGACTCTCTAAAAACAGCTTTTGCAAAGGAATACCCTTCAGTCAAAGTCCATGCATTGAAACTAGATGTGCGCAACAAGGATTTAGTATTGGATGCAATCAAATCACTTCCAAACGAATTCAAGGATATTGATATCTTGGTCAACAATGCTGGGCTAGTTATCGGTGTTGATCCATTAGAAACGGTTGGCGAGGATGCAATCAACACCATGTTTGATACTAATGTTAAAGGATTGATTTATGTCACTCAAGCTGTGCTGCCTGGTATGAAAGAAAGACAACGCGGCGCGATTGTCAATATCTCTAGTATTGCTGGTACTGAAGCTTATCCGAATGGATCTATCTATTGCGCTACTAAGCATGCAGTATGTGCAATGACCAAATCCCTACGACACGAATTGGTTTCGACCCCCATCAATGTAAGTACATACCAGCAATTTCTTGCGTGGATTACATTAACAAGACTAATGATAGGTTATCAGCATCGAGCCTGGACTAGTCGAAACGGAATTCAGCGTAATCAGGTTTGGAGGGGACAAGGAAAAGGCTGATAATGTCTATAAAGGGTTGGAACCGTTGACTGGCCAAGATATTGCCGAGACTGTTGTGTTTGCCACCAGCCGTCCACCTCATGTCCAAATTGCCAGTATGATTGTATTCCCTACAAACCAATCTGCTGCAACTACAGTCTACAGAAAACCGCAATAAACTAGCCTGTTTCAATTGAGAAATTAGATCGGTGTTGGACTGCAGGATAATTTGCAGGCCAAGATGCGAATACCCAGTGAGATTAGCATTACAAAGATTGGGCCCATCTGTTCTATTTACATCGACATCATTTGTGTGACCTGCAAAAGCCACCTTAAAAGCGAGAGCGAAACGAATTTGCGAAATTTTAAAACACTGATCAACCAACAATAAATGCTTGCTTCCCCTGCTGAACCAATGACCACTAACGAAACCAAACAAGAATTATTCACCGTATTTGTAGGAAACCTCAGCTATGACACCAATGCTGACGCTCTCAAATCCTTGTTTGCTCCAGTCGCACCTGTCCAAGAAGTTAGACTCATCAATCGATTTGGTAAGCCAAAAGGATTCGGGTTTGTATCCTTTGGCACCCAAGCTGAAGCTGATTCTGCAGTTCAAACTCTCGATCAAAAGGAAATTGAAGGCCGTGTAATTAAAGTACAATTGGCCACTACCAAGAAACCAAGAGAGCCATCTGCAAAGAAACCAAAGAAGGCCAAGGTACATTTTGACTTACAAGCAGAGAGTTGATGATGAAAAGGAAGAAAAAGAAGGGGAAAAGGAAACTCTAGCTGCAGCTCCAAAAAAGAATAAGCGCAGACCAAAGAGTGCCAAGAGAGCTGAAAAGGAAGAGTCCAAGGAGGAAGTGCAAGAAAAACCAAGGGAAAAACCACAAAAGAAGGACAAACCGGTGGAAACCAAGGAAAAGTCTCCAGAAGAAAAGGAAAGAAAACCACGCACTTTCCGTCCAAAAAAACAACGCGACCCTAACCAAGCTCTTTCTGAAACTGTTGCTTTTGTCGGAAACCTGCCTTTTGTTGTAGATGATTCTAGTCTTGGTGAAATCTTTTCTGATTTCAAAATTAAGCGATCTCGTGTAGTATTTGCCCCTAGTGGAAGAAGCAAAGGATTTGGATTTGTAGAATTCGAAGACAACGCTTCGTTGATGAAAGCAATTGAAGAATTTAATGGTGCAAAGGCTAACGATCGTATCTTGGTCATCAAGCAAGCTTTTGCTGAAAACCAAGAATAAGTTACTAATATACTTAATCCAGTAATTTCGTTAAGTTTTATATGGCGAGACTGAGGTGTCTGACCAGGTGTGTTGCTCGTCCGGTACACGGTGTATTCTGAGTTAACTTGAGCATGATTTGTTGTTAACAACGAATATGCCAGCCTATGGTAGTGCGGCGGAATCTCATTATCATATGCAGCAAGGAGACCAGCATATCCCTAGTTTATGTTTGCTTGATTGTATTCATCACGTTATCTAATTCTTATTTTGCATAATCATCCGTGAGTTTGGATGATTAAGAGTGATTTCCACATGATTTTTCCTGAATGCGGATAAAGCCTAGCTGATAAACAAACAGATGCTGCGATCGCAATCGCGTTGTCAATCGGTGCAAGCCAAGTACCAATAATAGCAAATCATAATAATGAATAATAAACTGCTTGGTATTCCGTTTGTTTTTCAGGCAAGCGAGCCCGCTTCTTTAGTCCTCTTTCCGGTTTCAAACTAGAGGCGCAGAAATTTGACTTGCCAAAATGAATCCAGTTGTAATCTCTTGCTTTGAATCCGTTCAACAACCCATCCTCCTAGTATCTCCAGACCTCCAGATAGTATATAGAAACGAGCAAGCAAGAGCACACTTCAAATTAAAAAAATTAAGCTATTATTTTGATTTCATTCCTGGCGGCAAAATTACTACTGTGTTCCGTAACAAAAAGACTGAAGTTTCCTGTGGAATACTAAAGCAAGAAACTGAATTTGAATATGTGCATGTCCTGGTACTGAAGATATTTGATGACGAAATTGTCGGCAGGTACGAAACTGAATTCGAAGGTTGCTTGGAATTAATGTAGAAATCGAAGCTTTGGGAAAGGGAGGATTCGGGCAGGTAGTTCGATCAAGAAATAAGCTGGATGGGCAAGAATACGCAATCAAAAAAGTACTGTTGAATTGCTACCCTGAAGAAATACAAGATGAATTTGACTCGCCATTCCAATGTTCTCCTACGCAAACATTGCTGAACGGACCTAATTCTTGGGTGGATAGCCATACCAGAAGATTGTCGATCCAAGATCACAGAGTCCTAAGAGAAGTAATCACTTTGGCATCCGTGTCGCATCATTCCAATATCGTCAGATACTATACATCTTGGATAGAAACGCATTCTGAATGCATCTCTAATGATAATGACGATATTGAATCTGTAGATAGCGATCAATCTCCTCACTATGCTACCTTGTACATACAAATGCAACTCTACAAATGCGAAAACCTAAGAGAATGGCTCGATAACCGCAAAGAAATTAACTTTGATCTGAATCTCTCGATATTCATGCAACTTGTCACTGCTCTATGCCATATTCACTCTCAAGGTGTTATCCATCGAGATTTCAAGCCCGACAATATCTTTATGGAAAATGGACAGGTCCATGTTGGCGATTTTGGACTGGCAAAGAATATTACTGATCATATTGTAAATCAAAATGAAATTGCAACCGAAGCATCATCAGATCTTGGAACTTACTTTTACATTGCGCCAGAAATCACAGAAAATTCCCGGTGCATCACGAAATCCGATATCTACTCCCTTGGAATTCTATTATTTGAGTTGTTTATCATATTCAAAACAGGAATGGAGCGCTCACTTGTCCTCAATGATTTGAAGAATGGTAAATTCCCCAAGGAAATGGAAATTAAATACCCAGTCGTTTGTGATTTAGTAGCACAATTGACGCAATTAGACGCAGAAAAAAGACCAAGCGGACAAGAAATAATGACCCATCATATCTTCAATAATGCCTTATCTGGGGGCGGCGTACCCCACACATATTCAAATGAGGTTGATTTGTTTTCAGCTTCATTCAAGAAAGCTATTCAAATATCGCCAATTCAAATGTACAAACCATCTATACCAAAAATTGACTTGTCAGAAGTAACCCCAAAGCCAAAATTTCAAACTGATAGTGGGATATTCCATCTTGACGATGTTGAATCTCCTGAACCGTCAAACGATCATGTAGAATTGCTAGCGCAATTTGGAATGACTCTAAAGAAAAAGAGGGGGGACAAGGACAGAATCAGAGAATTGGAGAAAACTGTAAAGAACCTTGAAGCTCGATTGCAGTACATGCAAGTACGATCAGAGTTTCTTGAAAAAAAATAAATTCCTTTTGTAGTTTTAGTTGCATTTGTCATCTGGCTGCTCTGTTGTCGCCTACTGGCATCAAGAGACATTAAAAATAAAATTGATAATTTATAACAAAATCAAGGATGTAATGTTGGCCAAATAGTGCCGTTATCCAGCTCAGACTTGCCAAATTTCACAGTTTCCGAAAATGTCAGTTTGGACCATCCATTCCCAGAAACATTCAGCCTCAGCAATGATTTCCAAAATCCTGGCTCTCTTTTCACCCAGGTAGCCTGTGCCCTAGCTTCTTGCATCCCCTCATTCCCCACTCCGAGTCGCAATTTGGTTATTTCTGTAGCAATATGTTCCAAAACAATGCTGTCCAGACTACTAGAGTTTGGTCTGACTTCAGGAGATTGCGCTAGTATCTGTGATTTACCTTGCGCAGTAAAATAATGTCCAATCAGTTTTGCAAGTGTGATTGCGTCCATTATTCCAAAACTCGCACCATGGCTTCCATGAGCGGATGTTGCTTGACTGTGAGCTGCATCACCCAAGAGTATTACTCTACCTGGATGGAATTGCGGTGAAGTTAGCGATTTTAGCGGTGTATCAGTTAATAAATCTGTGTTATCGATCGATCCCGCGAGGTGCACATCTGATGCTGCGATTAGTGATAAAGCAGGATGGGGAATGCCGACGCACTCTTTTGCTAATTTTAATGCAAGCCCAATAGATTGGGGGCCAGTTAGAATTTCTGATCCGACTGACATGAAAGCAATTTCTGGCAATATTGTTGGGGGAGGAATAAATTCCATATTTGCTTTAAATGTTACCGGTTTGTCCACTGAATTTAGACTGCCTCTTTGCGAATCTGAAGGGAGGATCCAATCTTCAGCTGAACCACCAGACCCTGACCGGGCCAATTCTTGCTGAGGAGGAGCTAAATGTGACATTGAAGCTAAACTGCCAATTTCTTTTCTTCTTTGGGGCATGGTAAAATCATTCGCGTGCTGGCCAGGATATTTTTGAGGTACAACCAAATTCCAACCCAGCATGTCGTTACCAATATTTGTTACACCGAATGAAAAGGATTGATCTACCCAAGTACTGCAAGTTCCATCCGGACAAAATGCCAGCAATTGTTCTCTATCCAACTTTTCGACATTTTCGGATTCGCCAAAGTCACTCTTTGGAGAATCTAAAGGTGTTATTCCATGAATAACCAATTGGTTTACTTCTTGGCGGTTGATCTTGTTGTTCAGTAACAGTGAGCGGACTTTGGAATTGATTCCATCACAGCCTACGATTATTGCCCAATTACCAATCACCATGAAGCATTCCTCCTCGTGGCCGTTCTTGAACTGCATAGTAACTTTGCCATAATTTCCAGACATGGACAGAGATAGCAACTCGTGTCCAAATCTAACATTCGGTAATAGCTCTTCAAATCCATCATTATTGAACCAATCTTCTCTTGCCAAGTCGCCTTCGATTCCCTTTACTCCGTCCGGACTCAAATTATTTGCAAAAGTAACTGCCAGTTGTAACCCGCCAACTAAATCTTCCCTTCCGGCAAGCGCTGTCATTAGCATCCTGATAATATCTGTTTTTCTAACTCCGACCATTGGCGGCAAGTAAGATTGCTCGATTTCTTCATCATTTATATCTTCTGGCGGCCAGTTCCAGTGTAAAATAGATTCTCCACTTTCAGCATTTATTGTTGTAAGTTTTGCAATCGGCCAGCATATCTTTCCCAACCGCTTTGCAAGTCCTAGTTCCAGCAAACCTTCGATCCCTGATTTCCATAGAACATGATGCGGCGTTTGAAGCTCAGAATAAGCAACTTCCTTTTCATACACAACAACTTTAATGTTGAGATCTTTCTTTAATCGTTCTAAGGCCAGAGCAAGCGACAATCCAGTGATTCCTGCTCCTATGATAACAATCTTTTTTGGTTCTTCCGACGCCATTTTAGTTGCTACGCGTAAAACAGCGGCAAGTTGCTTTCTCAATCTTTTGATAAGCGGTCGGTTTGGACCTTCCGCGCTGTAATCTATGATAACAAGAGCACCCGTCAGTAAATGTTTCTTGTTTTCTACGCGGTCAATATTAATGCCAGCTGACTGGGTTCCAATACCGGCAATCCTTCCAGTCAAATTAAAATAATCAAGCGTTTATTTCAGCTGATTCTGTATAAATATATCGCCATGAAACTGCAGCTAACCCAAACTGTAAAGTCGCTGATGGCTTTCAGTATTATAATCGCCACATCATTCTGCTGAAAGTACGGCATCTCATATCCAATCAGCAACAGGCACAAGTTACACATTGTCATTACATACAATAGATAGATTACCATGTTGATGGCCAATCTGAAATTCGTAATTTTGGCTTGTCTCTTATCTACAGTGGATTTCACAGTGTATTTCTTTTTCATTGCGGAGGATTTGGAAACATTGCTTGTGACTGAAGGAGTATTTCCAATATCACTTTTTGGTCTGTGTTCCGAGTTTATGCTGTCAGCCGTTTTGGTTGCAATTTGGGAATGCCCTTCTTCCTTATTTCTGCTATTCGAATTAGAGCTTCCTTCCATAATAACATGCAATACTTTGTTTGAAAAGAAGAGTATGACTGGCAGCGTCACAATTGCAATGGTACTTATGCACAAGATAAATCCGCTTCTTCTGTACAAAGTATAGTATTCCACTCCAGCTGTTGTACCGATAGTTGCCCAGCAGATATTAAAAGACAAAGTCAAGACAAGCACAACGATACGGAAAACGCGTAGTATTCTATCAGGAGAGATTACTGTACTGCCAATCTTTATGTCAGAGTACATGCTAACACCGGCAGTCGCAGAAACTACGCTAGCCTAAAATAAAGCAATGGTTACCACGAAAACACTTGATGCAGCAATTCCAACTCCATAGTAGATAAAATCCATGAAAATATTGATTTGAAGGTACTGCCGTATTTGAAATTCAGACATTTTAGTAATATCTCTATAAGCAACCGATCTGACGTTTACCAGCTGAACGATCCGAAATACATTAGACAAGCAGCATAGTAAGCAGGTAGTATCAATCGCATTCCATTTTTTCCGATTATCCTTCTCCTTGATTACTTTGACGAAAAAGTTCTGGGCAATCTTTCCGGAATACACAAGGATAGAAACCACGGCCAGTATAATCATGATTATGTCAATCTTTGCAAACGCTTGTATTCTGGTTTGATTACATCCGAGATAGTTTGCTCGATAATCGCATATATCTAGCAAGAAAGCTGCACTACTATTTACGAGAGCCATTTAATTGTACAAGAGGTAAAATGATTCTCGTGGTGGTACTTACGTCACGCCATTGTGGACAACTTGATGGCTATGAGAAACGTATGCTACTTTATCGCTGCTGTAAATAATGTCCAGATATTCAATTGGGTAGAGCAAAAATGATTCGAATCTGGTAGGCTTGGAGATTCACTAGGCGTTGCTTGTCAAATATCCATTAATTTCCAGCAGTAGTTTATTTAGATTCAATACAGATAAAGGTAAAGAAGCATAAACCCACAGCTGACCCAAACCGATAAATCACTCGTGCATTTCAATACAATTACTCCTACAAAGCTATTTTGGAAGAACTGCGCTTCAAATCCAATAATCAGCAGGCAGAGATTACACAATGTCAAAAAGTACAGGAGCCATAAAACGGAATTGATAGCAAATTTAAACCCTGCGATTTTGGATTCTTTGGTACTCTTACCTTTCTTTGCAACTGCTACGGTTTTCCTATGTTCTTGGTCCAAAGGCTGTTTATTGTGTGATATCAACGATTTCTTGTCGTTTAAATCTGCACCTTTCAGACTTTCCTCTGCCTTGTGTTTATGAGAAGTTGCTTCACTTGGTACACGTGTTCCCTGCACTGATTCTTTGTTTGCCTGGGATGCCTCTCTTGTGCCCCTATCGCTTTTAGCTTCTTTCAACACAGCCAAGACTTTTCCAGAGAAGAACACCATCATGGGAATTGTGACTAGAGCAATGGAGCACATTGAAACAATATATCCAGCACGCCTATACTTTGTATAGCTGTAGACGTCTGTGCTGGTGCCCAGAGTCATCCAGCAAATGTTGAATGACAAAGTCAGAGCCAGGACAACTACCCGGAATACCCGAAAAAATTTACTAGGAGAAAGTACGGTATCGCCGATTTTGATGTCAGAATAGAGATTTACCCCGGCAGCAGCACTGACTACCGAAGACTATTTGTTTAGCGACAACTTACCACAAAAATTGTTGAGGAAAGCACGCCGGCTCCATAATATATAAAGTCCATCGCTACGTTGATTTGAACATACTGGACAACATTCGAATCAGCCATAAGCGTCTTGTCCCGGAAAGCAACGGACCTTACATTAGCCAATTGAACGATCCGAAACACGTTTGACAAGCAGCACATCAAACAAGTCGTATCAATAGCATTCCATTTCTTTCTTCCTTCGCTCTCTTTAATCACTTTGGTTAAAATATTCTGAATGATTTTTCCACAAAGGCAAATGATTGACAAAATGGTGAGGATGATTATAACCAGATCAATTGTGGCAAAGTACTGGATTAGCTGGTTGTCGCAGCCCATGTAGTTTGCGCGGTAGTCACAGATCTCCCTTAGAAACAGGGAGCTGTTTGTTGCATTACTGTTTCCCGTCGACATTTTTCAGAAATAGCAAACAATGAAAAGGAAAAGACACCTAAATAAACAACAATGTACTCATTATCAAACATACACCAATGACAAAGTGATCACAAACAACATTCCCGACACACAAAACATTAGCTCTCAACTGTTTAACTGCAAGTAGTACAATTGGATGATCTCATCGCGTTTAGACGGAAATTTTATTGTAAAAGTTTCCACCCAGGATCTGCCAATGCTAAATGGCAGCAATATTAACACAGAAACAGATAGAGCAGCATAAATGAGCAGCTTACCCACACTGTAGAGTCGCTTACAATTTTCAATATAATTAGTGCTAGCGGATTCTGCTGAAAAAACGGTACTTCCATCCCGACAATCAACAAAGTAAGATTAACCACGGTTAAAAAGTACAAGAACCAAATCGTGATATTGATTGCGAAACTAAAATTTGCGATTTTTGTTTCTAAAGGCGTTTTAGTATTTTTAACGACTTTTACAGCTTTACGAAGTGATTTTGCTGTAACAGTGGTATTTCGGTTTATTGTACTTGTATCTTTAGTTGATGGAGTCGGCCCTTCGTTTTGAATTTCGCTTTCAAGCTCACTTGCACAGTGAGTTGCTTGCTTTGAAGCTTTTCCGGACCCTTTTGTTCCCTTTTCTGCATTTTGGCTTTGGGAATTTCTCAGAATATCCAGTACTTTGTTTGAAAAATAGATGAGCAATGGTGCCGTAATAAGGACTATTGTGCAGAGGGAAACCGAAAACCCTGCCCTTCGGAAGAATATATAGTTGTCTATTGAAGTACTGGTCCCAAGTGTTGCCCAAGAAATATTAAAAGTGAGCAACAGAGTCAAGATCACCATTCGGAGTACTGCAAAAACTTTGCTGGTTGGTATAACTGCATTCCCTATTTTGACATCTGAATACAAATCAATCCCCGTTGATGCACCGACGACACTGGTGACAAACACAGTAGAACCCGCGACGCCAAATGCATAATAAAGAAAATCGATGATGATGTTGGTTTGCACATATCTGACAATTTCCGAATCAGTCATTGCACCAATATCTCTAAATGCTACAGACCTTGTGTTTGCCAGCGATACAATCCTAAATACACTTGACGAGAAACACAAAACGCATGTTGTATCCATCGGACTCCATTTCTTTTTTTGTTGCTGGTCCGACAAGACTTTGGCAAGTAAATTTTGAACAATTTTTCCTAAATAGCAAATTATGGAGGCAATGGCCATGAGTATCATTATCAAATCGATAGTGGCGAAAATAGCTGTCTTTGATCCGCAGCCGAGATAATTTGCCCGGTAGTCGCATATTTCCAATAGGTATGAAGTAGGTATGGAGTCTGTCATTTGTTTTTTTCAAACTGAGGTAATCAAATCAACCGTAACAATGGGTGTTGTCCTACGCGTATCGTTAATTTCATCTCTATTCTTCTGATTGGTATGCAATTTCATACTATTGGTAAATATCAACAAGTGTAAAATATTGAATATTTATTAACATAAATATAAATAAAGTAGCATGAAGCTGCAGCTGATCCATACCGAAAAATCACTTGCAGATTTCAATACTAAAATTGCTAGATGGCCAGATCGGAAAAGTGGTACTTCAAAGCCAACAATCAGCAGTATCAGGTTGCAGAAAGTCATAACGTACAGCAGCCAGATAACTGTGCTAATTGCGAACCTGAAATTTGCGATTTTCTGTTCAAGTGATAATTCATTCTTTACCCAACCTTTTACGACTCTTGATGGGATTGGATTAGAAGATTTACCCATCACCACAGATGCACCGACCGACTGAGGCAATGAGATTTGATCAGCAGTATTGGTTCCTTGTTTAGTGTCTTTAACAGCTGTTTTTGTCAAATCGCCCCTGGAGCGTTCAATTTTCAACCCTTCTTTCATTATGCTGATTACGTTATTGGAAAAATAAACTAACAAGGGCAGAGTAACAAACGCGCTTGCAAATAAAGCTATCAAATATCCTCCTCTTCTGAATAGAGTGTAGTTTTCAACTGTGGTGCTGGTGCCAAGCGTGGCCCAAGAAATATAAATTGCCATTAGTAAGATTATAACAATCATTCGGAAAATTGCAAATACTTTGGCTGTATGGATAGTAGTGTCGCCAAACTTCAAATCAGAAAATAAATTAACACCAGTAGCAGTGCCAACGACGCTCCCAACAAATACAGTTGCAGCAGCGACTCCGGTGCCGTAATAAACGAAATCCATAAATATGTTTACCTGTACATACTTTAAAATACTCTCATCTGTCATTTCATTTGTGTTTTTGGATGCAATTGACCTTGCATTTACTAATTGAGCAATACGAAAGATATTTGACAGGCAACAAAGCAGACAAGTAGTGTCTAACGGGCTCCATTTCCTTTTATCTCCACTTTCATTCAGCACTTTGGTGATTAAACTTTGCACAATCTTTCCTGTGTATAATGCAATCGTGAATACAGTCATCAGAATTACTACCAAGTCTATTGTCGCAAAGTGCTGCGTTAATTGACCGCATCCCAAGTAATTTGCTCTGTAATCGCATATGCCCAGCAAATATGAAGTGGAGAGTGGAAAATCTATTGATTTTTGCATTATTGTCTGAAATGTAAAGCTGCCGACAATGACCGTGTCTGTATTATGCTGGTGCTATAATGGATATATCACTCAAATAATGCCCAGAGTTACAAACTTTTTTAATATCACTGAAAATTGAGTGCTAATTCAGTTTGAAGTGAAAGCTTGGATGGTGGCATTTCATTTAGGTGCTCGCTTCTATTGCTATTGCGACGGGTTGGTACTGTTCATCTCAAGTTCCAGTGTCGATCACATAACCGGGGTATTTAGTTCTACCAGTCATTGCTGAGTAGCATATGCCCAATTGCCTCATGAGTGACATTGAGGGATGTCTGCCCGCCATTAGGCAAATAATATTCATTGAGACCTTGTAGTTTAAATCACGGGTATGCCGAAATTGAATTCTTTCAAATCACCCTGGCTTCAGAACAGCCAGCAATCACAACTGAACAACACCTGCCAAGCAACAAGCAGATCAATAGCCGGTATCCAGATAATTAATCTTGTGGGGGAAGTAATGGTGACCAGATATCATGTGAAAAAAATTACCGCTCAGTCACAGGAAGGGAAAAACTTGACTCAAAAAAACAGAAAAATGTCCAGGAGAATTGTATTAGAAAACATTCATTATCTTAATGGAAAGGAGTTTGAACTCGAATCAGGAAATTTAGTTTTGAATGACGGGCCAGCTGTTACTCAAATCGTTGCTGATTGCCGTGGATATATCGCACTGCCATCATTCGTCAATGCATATGCAGAAACATTTAAAAAATCATTGGTTCAGCAAGGATTTACCATAAATATTACTTTTGACAGTGCCGATCCAACCGCTGTCGATATTAGAAAAAATGGATGGAATATCTCTAAAATTAACGATTTTCAATATTCATTGGTAAAGAACGGAACTAGAAAAACCATTGATAGCATTGAATTGAAGGATTTCTATGGGTCTGGAAATCTTGAACACCATTCATCCAATATCTGGCCGTTGCTTTTAGCCAGGGCTGCAAGGTATATTCATTCTAATCAGACAAAATGACTGCAAGGAATTGTTGCGCCAACTTACTATTGCTCCAGCAGAAATACTGGGATTGGGAGACACTTTCATTAACGATTCAAAAGCAAACTCTAATGTTATTCTATTTAAAGTTTTACCGCAGTGGGATTTAGCAACAACGGGTACTATTTTATTGATGTAGAATCCATCTTGAAATCAATCTTTTTACACGGCGGGAACGACAATAAAGTTGCCGCTGCATTCAAGGACGGACAGCTGTTGTATGGACAGGACGAATTCACAGATATCTACCAAGCAGCTTCATTATCAATGTACTACGATCAAGAAAACGATCCTTCAAGGGCAGTTGGCGGTGAAAAGCATGAATTTGACTCTATTGAATCAGCACTTGAAGATTTCAGTAATCAGCATTAACAATAGAAAAAGGAAACTTTGTAGTAGTTGTAGATAACGAAGACCGTGAGAATGAAGGTGATTTGATTATTGCCGGAGAAGATTTCACTCCTGAAAAAGCAGCATTTATGATCAGATACACAACGTATTTTGTTTTAACTGTAGCGGACTCATCTGTGCTCCTGCTACTGGCGCTATCCTGGATAGATTAAAGCTTCCATTGATGGTTGAAAAGAATACAGATTCTTTAAAGACTGCGTATACTATCTCCATCGACGCTACTAAAGGAACAACCACTGGTATTTCTGCACACGACAGATCTACCACAATCAGACTATTATCAACACCAGATTGTCAACCAGAATCATTCAACCGGCCAGGACATGTGTTTCCACTTAGAGCAGTTGAAGGAGGTGTCCTAAAAAGAGTTGGACACACTGAAGCATCAGTTGATTTGTGCCGCTTAGCAGGCAAGGCTCCAGTTGCAGCCATTTGCGAAATTTGTCTGGATAACGGTAAAATGGCAAGAAGAGATGATTTGATTGTATTCTGCAAGAGATGGAATTTCAAACTGATTACCATTAACGATTTGGTTAATTACAGAGTAAAACATGGACTCTAAATAAAAGCATTCATTATTTACTTTGTGAGTCAGATGCTTGTTTTAGAACAAACTAAACCATATCAGTCCAATTATATCTTGTAGGAAGGATAAGCAGATATTGGTGACAGCAATTTTATTGTTAGAAATCAGTATCATCCAAATCGTCTTCTCCATCATCACCAATATCAATACTAGATTCATCATCTTCCTCCTCTTCCTTTTCTGGTTTTCTACCGCCTCTAGCTTCACTTGGTCGTTGTTTTGGCTCGGGGATATTGCCAGATTCTACATCTTCATCAACAAATTCTCCGCTCGACATGTCAGAGTCCATAGACATGCCATCATCCTAAGGTTAATACGTTTTACTTCAAATTCGTCTTCGTTAGAGTCTGAGTCTTCCTGTTTATTCAGTCTATTTCTTGACCCAGCAGCTACATTAGTCAAAAGTACCAGCCGGTCTATTCGGTCTAGCTGATTTATTTCCATCATTTTCGCCTCTCAGTAATTCCAACTCTTCTTCGCGCAATCTGCTCTGCATTCGTTTCAAGGATGACTCTGTTTCTTCAAATTTATCCTGCTCTTCACGGTGGTACTCGTCCAACTGCTGTTCTAAAAATGTAAGATTCCTGAATTTTTCCATATATATATTGTACACTCTTACAAGGTCCACTTCAATCTTTTCGTATTCGTCCATATAAGCAGGACTTGGTTAGTACTTTTGTTACCGCACTCCTTGAAGTGATTTCAGACGCTTTTCAGCCCGTTCCAATTCACCCTTCTTCTTTTCTATTTTTGCCAATAGATTGTATTCGTCTGCTTGCAAGCTCTCAAACGTATTTTGAGTCGTATTTAATTTTTCGCGCAGCTTGTTTATTGCCTCTGTTACAGCTTTTTCCATTGCCATCAATTCAAATGGTTTTGAAATCACTGTTGTACGAACATCCCGCAATTCCAATTCGCGTCCAAGCAAATCAAACAGCTCTGCTCCTTTTTCTGTTATGGCGCTTGCTAGTGCTCTGCAAGCTTTAAGCTTCCCTAGTTTATTTGAGATGTCCAGAGGCGGAAGAGTAATCGACTCCTGAATTTAGCACTGAAATACATTTTCTTTACCGGTTATTCTTGCTCTGGATAACAATTCAGAGATTTTCATCAGTTCTCGGACTGCAAATCCATCTGCTTTATATAAATTCCTTGTATTTAATCGGATTTGCGCTTTTGGTGCTATGTAGGCTGCTATGGATTTCACAAATTGGACTCGACCGCTTTCTGACTTGAAGTCGAGTGGGATTCCAAATGATGGATCGTAGCTGGTTAATATTGATTTACTTGGTTACCAGCCAGTACAAGATATTTCCCATGGTTTCAAAATTTGGCGTTCTAAAGCTTTCCATAGATACAGGCTGCGGATACCCCAATCCCCTTAATTGCTCTGTAAACGCTTCATTAATTGCTCGTACCTCTCATTTCTCTAAACGACATTTTGACGCGAAAGATTTTATTCAAAAAACAATGATACAACTTGTAAAGCTCCAAACAGCACACCAAACCCAGATAGCAAAATACCGATTGATTGCTTTGCGGTCCATGCTTCTGATTTTGTGACTTGGTAATAATAAAGCGTTGGCAAAACATAACACATGCAGACACCTCCAGTAGCACCCACAAACGCAAGGTAGAAATCTAAATTCGGAATTGCAAATGCAGTTGCATAAGAGGACACCATTATTACCGTCGAGAGAACTTTTCTGCGCGATTCTCTTGTCAAAAGTATGTCTATTTCTGCATGGGTAGGAGAATAACTTGAAGAGTCGTCGTCAGGTATTTCAGAGTATCCGATAAAACGTTCATCTTTGAAATAATTGTAAAGCGATTCCATCGCCAGCCTGCATGGATGAGCTTGGATGGGAAAAGAGAGGGCGGCAAGCAGTGAATAAAAGAACTTGCCAATCAGTATCAGCACTCCAGTTTCAACTATATTAGGCATGCTTACAATTATCTAGCACTATGAGTTTAGTTTCCGTGCCAAATGTCATGTATCCTATAATTCCTATCGACATGTATGTAAGCCCAACCAGTATAACCGATAAATCAATGACAGAGAATATGTGGATTAGCTGTTTCGGCTCCAAGCTCTGTCCTTGTATATAGTTTGCATCAATGAGATTATAAATGGAAAATATCTGCATTAGCAACACTTACATTCTGGTGGCAAGTGAATGCAAAGATGAATATGGGGATGCTTTGAAACGTTGACCAGTCAAATACAAATAATTCATAATCGCCTATTGATCTGACAAATATTGCCAAGTATGGTATCAATACTGCCAAATAGCAGGCACAAAATAGCGCCAAACCAGAAAACCACCAGAAATCATCCACCGATTTCGCGTAGTTTAACGGCATGATTACTACTAGAAACGCCAACATCCAAAAGAACCGATTTGTCAATACTGGATATAATATAGACTCTTTTGCTATTATATACTGGAATATTTCTGGCATTCCTTCTCCTATCGAAATCAAGTAGCTAACAGCGAAGCCCAAACATCCCAATATAACTGATATATCGCATAGTGCTGCTAGTTGCTTTGGTAATACTGATTGTCCAATTGATGAAAATGAAGGTTCACCATCTGTAGTCACTAGGATATAAGGTTTCGGTCTTTGCTGTCCATGGGCCAATTCCGCCGAAAACACTAGTAGTCGCAGTGAAAACCAAGTTGCAGCAATAGCAAATACAGTGATAACGAACCCTACATCAGTGGATATTACCTTGAACCAGACCAACTACAGAAAAAGCAAAGGGCAGTGAAACAATCCCAGTCCCAAGTATAGTATTACACAAATCAACAGTAGAATGTAAAACAGAGGATTTCTTTTTATCAATCATCAATTCCAAATCCGATATTGAAGGTTCAAGTGGTGGCAAAGTGTAATCTTCGTCGACAGTTGGATGAAAGACTGATTTTGTTATTTCGTACCTCGTTTTAGTCACTGAATTTCTCTTGTGTAGTTGGATTTCCGTTTCCATAAAATGGAACGCGTAGTTTTATTTGTTATTGACAAGGGATATGGGCATTTCGTAATTCAATACAGGATTGCATGTCAAGAGCATAACTGAATCGTAAGTGAGGGGGCGAGTGGGTTTACCAGCAGGTAGACTAAAATCAACTAAACTTGAATGTGTGTCCGTATCATGTCATTATCGCATATATTAACGATAATCATCTTAAAAGCAAGCTTGCTCATCTCCTTGATAAATGATGTGCTAGCACGCATTCCATAACGCTACCGTAATGTAGCCTCGGCGTAAGCTTAAAATCCGCCTAATAACTTTTGCGCGTATCATGGCAACTTTCAGAAACCGACTATACGAAAATATAATCTCAGAGATAGAGTTCCTTTCAAAGCACAAGCTGATATCACCAAAACAACACCAGGAATCCATTCAACTGCTCCAGTCTCAAACTCCTACGTATGTAGCAAAGTACGAATACAAAGCAACTGAAAGCGAAGAGCTGTCAATTGCAGAGGGAGATTTGCTCCAAGTATTGCAAAACATTGATGAAAATTGGGCTCAAGCTTTGAAATTCAGTACAAAGAAAACTGGACTAGTTCCGCTCTCATATATAGACACGGAATAAGCAAGTATTGATTGTCTACAGTTTCAAGAGCCTACAGCCGATTCTGCAGCAATAAACTTTTTTAATATTTTGCTGTTAAAGCTCTCTTTGCCTTACATATTCGAGGAGCGTAGTATGCAGCCTCGATAATCGCTGTCCAGATATCAAAAAAGATTGATGGATTAGTCAAAATTTGTCGCAGGGAAATTTTTTTCACCATCAAATGAATCGCTTGCTACGAGTTCCAAGAATTGCCAAACCATCAACTCGCTCTAGCCACTCTTTAATTGTTCCATACTCCCACGTTCCACTTGTAAAGTTTATCAACGGAGTCCCAGCAGAACAAGTTAGAGAATTAACCGATTACGAAAAAAAATGGGACTTTTGGACAACCTCCACTTCATTCTACGAAAGAAAACCAATTACCAGAGTAATTTTTATTAATGTTAGGGTTTAGTCACTGTACCAGAAGGAGAATCCTGGGTTGTTGAACGGTTTGGAAGTTTCTCTAGAGTTTTACATTCAGGAAGCCATGTATTGCTTCCAGTTGTTGATCAAATCAAAGCTGTAAAGCCTTCCGCTGCAGTGTCAATGGGTGTATTCTCCCCTGGCGTCTCTTCAAAGAGTAATTTATTTTAATGTAGATGGACTTGTTGATGTATACGCAGTTACATATTTCAAAGTAATCGATGCACAATCTGTATATTGCATTTAATCATAGTCTACTTATTACCGCGATCCACAAACCAACAAACCAGATTCTGAAAGATCAGCAGCTAGAATTGTGCGTGAATCATTGGAAAATGAAATTGCAAATGTTGACGCAAAATCTGGATTATCTGCATCAGCAAGAGAGTCACTAGCTGAAAAAGTGTTGACTCGTTTGAGAAACCATGAAGCAGATTTTGGATTAGAATTTACCGCTGTTGAGCTCCGTAATTATTTTTGATTGTAGGCGGTGCATATGATGTTGCTGATAAAGTTCCAGCTAGAATTAGAGCATACGAAGCTCCACACCCAGATTTCGAAGCACCTGGACACCATCTATCTAACGACTACTGGTCTGAATACTTGGTGCCACCTTTCTTCAACAAAGTTACCTATGGTTCCAACAAACAGCCAGTTACCATTGCTACACCAAGTTTAGAGTGGAATATTCCATCTCCTCCAGATTTCCATCACTTTAACCAACAACCAAAAGTCACTGTTGCTCCTGAAGCTGAAGATTTGGCTAAATTGGGACTTAAAGCTCACTAAAGAATTTGAATTTGTGTTGTTTTAGTATTTTAAGAGTCTGCAAACTTTTGCAACAGCTGAGGCAGTACAAATAGAAAACTACGTTTATTGGTGCTCAATTGGCTTTGGATTGTAGATGGCTGCTTCCTCTCTTTCCTCCTGTACCACTTGCTCTTTATCCAATCTGTCCAACTTGGACAATCTGTTCAAAACTTCCAATCTATAATTATCGACCTGTTCAATAGGGTTATCTGCATTAACTAGTATTACCGACAAGAACAAGCATCCTCAGTGAAGGTAGTTTTTGCAGTTTATCGATTTGGTCCATTGTTTCAATCTTGTTTTGACTGATTAGAAATTTCTTACCGCAAGTTCAAATAAGTAAGGTAATTCAATCGCTCAAACCCGTCCAAGTTGCTAATTTTGTTTTGTCTCAAATTTAGAACTTGCAGATGAGGTAAATCCGGGAATTTCAGAGCGGAAATGTCATTTGCAGCCTGGATTAAATCTACTTACCAAGTACAATCGCTGCAACTTTGGCAGATTCAATTTTGGATTGGTTTTCATTCTGTTTCCCCTCAATTCCAGATGCAGCATTTCCGGAAAGTCTTCAAAAGCGGCATTTTCAGTCAACTTGTTATCTACATTAGTGGAAAGTACCATTCAAGTTCAAGAACGACAGCATTGGCCAAGAAGTAACAGTAAAATCTTTCAGCTTGTTCTTTGCTAGATTAACGTGTTGTAGATATTTGAATTTATCTATAGTTGCAGGCAAATTCGAAATGAAATTACTTTGCAGATTCAGAGACAGTAAAAACTCTAGACTTGACAGTCCTTCAATATTAACCAAGTTGTTATCGGAACAGTCAATGTAACGCAAGTGAGGAAATCCTGCGATTGCATTTAGGTTTGTAATTTCCTTTTCGTGTACTTCCAATCTTGTGTAAGCATGAGATAATCCAACTGCTGTTCGCGCAATCAAAGAAAGATTTTGAGATATCAACTCTGCTGTCAAAGGTAGTGTTTCTGACGTTACTGGAATTACTTCTTCATCCTCAGCTTCTTTTTTTTCAGCTGGTTCGTCTGGAAGAATTTGGTCTTCAATTTCTGCGTCGTTGATTTCTTCCATCTTGTTTCGACGCGTAAAAAAGAATAGCAAGTGCTATTAAGCGGATCTAGTAAGTGTCAATTGTCACTCTGGAGTTAAATATCGCAGTTTAAACGATATTCGTTTGCAGATTTGCAGATCAAGCACCTGATCATTCTGTAACAACTTCTGAAGGCCCAGTCAAGTATCATTTCTGTGGTTACTGCTCCAATATTTCTTGGATAAATTAGCTGGTGACGTGTTCACCAATATGTCAAATACAACGTGCTATTTGGCAGGAATTTGTGATTACAGACTAAACTACTTTGGATGCACAGGAGAGAGAGCAAATATCTTTGCATCGATAGATTTGATCAGCATTATCTTCACCTCAGCTGTGCTTCTTATGTACTTGACAAAGGTCAAGCAGAACTTTAAACAAAAAGTTTTACATCAAGGATCGAAACGGTGGTCCGCAATGGATAGTATTTGTGTAGTATGCTGCTGCAGCACGGTTGTAAGAATAATCCAGCTAGTAATAGTTCGAGCAACGGCATTTATAGATACGTCTCAAACGGATGCAATTGAATTACAAAGATACATACAATCAACAATTCTAATGGATTTTCTGTACTTTGGGTCTGGCGTAATTGGATCAAATATGTTTGTCGTAGGCATTATTAATGTAGGCGACTGTGGTTACGGCTTACGTTGGCGTCAGCATGTATTCAGACGTGAGTATTTTCGGAATTCGAGTATCGACCGAAAAGGTACTAGGGATCATTCGTTTACTGGTGTTTATCGCTTCATTAATATTCAATATATGCTGGGCAACTCTTGGCACAACTACAACCAAAGAAGATTACACTTTGTTCAGACGGTGTGTATACGCTCTATTCCTCGTCTCAATCACATTCATTACTATACCGGTCGTGTGGTATTTTTCAAGCCAAGTTCTAAAGCAAGCGTCGACTCGTAAAAAGGCAGATATGCAAAAACGAAAGGCTAGTGTAAATAATTTCCGATTAGCCATTAATCTAGTGATTTGTTTGTTGTATTTGACGAATATCTGCAACAACATTTTGCTGCTGTGCGGGTATGAGTTGGATTGCTTTCAGCAAAACGACACTGCTATCATTTTTCTAAAGTGTGCTAGCGATTTAATAGTATGGGTTTCAAATTCTTTTATGGCCTTTTATTTCTACAAAATCGGATAATTACTCATTCAAATACACTCATTGATAATAAAACTGCTGTGAAATGAAATTTATTAAATGACATCAGATTCTTCAGAAATATCTGCAAACAATGGAGTAGACAAGTAACGCTCTGCAGTATCTGGTAGCATTGCCAAGATAGAACTTCCTTGTGGTGCATTTTCAGCTATTTTCAAAGCAGCATTGAAGGTAGCGCCGGCAGAGATACCAACAAAGATACCTTCTTTTTGAGCCAGCAATTTAGCAGTAGCGATAGCTTCTTCGTCCCTTGTAGTCAATAGTTGGTCGTAGCAGTTTCTGTCTAATACTTCTGGCAAGAAATCTGGAGTCCACCCTTGAATCATATGTGGTTGCCAAGGCTTTCCATTCAACAAACTTGCCTTTTCTGGTTCAACTGCAATAATTTGGGTTTCTGGTCTGGCATCACGCAACATTTTAGATACACCAGTAATAGTACCACCAGTTCCCCATCCGGAAACAAAGTAATCAAGGTTCTTTCCAGCAAAGTCACTCAAGATTTCCGAAGCGGTGGTTTGACGATGATAAGCTGGGTTAGCTGGGTTTGCGAATTGGGAAGTAAGGAACCATCCATGCTCCTTTGCTAACTCTTGAGCTTTGGCTACCATCCCAGATCCTTTTAATTCCTTTGGGGTCAAGATAACCTTGGCTCCCAAGTATTTCATCAGCTTTCTTCGTTCAATAGAGAAAGTTTCAACCTACATTAACTGAAATTACCATGGTAGCGACGAATGGATAGCCTTTGGCTGCACACACCATGGCCAATGCAATACCAGTGTTACCAGAAGTAGCTTCTACGACAGTCATGCCAGGTTTCAAGACACCTCTCTTTTCAGCATCTTCAATGATTGCAACGGCTGGATTAACTTTTGTCTACCTAAACGGTCCTTGACTGAAGCCATTGGGTTGAATGATTCAACCTTGACGTACATATCTATGCCCTTTGGAGCTAATTTGTTGATCTTTACGATCGGGGTTCTTCCAATGGTTTCGAGAATCTACATTAACTGAAAACTACGTTTTGATAAATTGGCATTTTGGTTAAAAATTATTTCTGTGTTGAAGCAGCCTTGCCATTTGCGGAATAGGAAAAATATGCATAATGCAGCAGCGAATGAGATGCGGCAAAGGGGGAGCGTTGCGAATATTGATTTGAGATGCAAAGGTACCAAAAATCAATGGATAGTGTGGTCCGAACGTCTTGTACTTGGAAATACTTTTAGTGCACATCATTTTTCCTGCTGATGTCGCCATTCCTGAAACCGTTTTTCTGCGGACAAAAACATGCATCAATAGGAATCTGTATGCAAACTCTAATCAAATCTGTTTTCAGTCTCGTGGATTCTAATTGCCCGACAATTTGCTAAAACTATATCGTGAACGCTGCTCATCCTCTATAAAGAATTGTAAGGGCTACACGACGCTACTGCAGACTATCAACGATGAAACAACTCTGCTCAAGAATCACAACACCAAACGCATATCCGCAATCGTACTGCGATTGTCATTGCAACATAACCAATCTTCCACGTATTAGTGTTGAAAAAAGCATTTTGAAAATCTAAATCTCAAAATGAACAATTTGCAAAACAGACTGTCAACAGTCTCGAGCATGTACTCTACTGCATCAATGTTCTTTTTATTCTTCTGCGCTCTATCTCACTTGTACTACATCCAATTTGAACAGCCAACACTGAAAACTTTGAAACCAGCCAAAATCGCACTTGCAAAAGGAAGGATTCCAAACGATTGGAAAAACAAGCCCACACTAGGACGACTGCATTTTGATATTGATGCTGATTTACGCAATTATTTCAATTGGAACACAAAGATGTTGTTTGTATCTGTTATTTGTGAATTCAGCAACGATCAGTACCATGTCAATCACGGAGTCGTATGGGATGATGTTATTTGGTAATTAGAACTAATTTAGGAACAAGGAAGATGCGTTGATCAAGTACAAAAAAAAGAGGGGGGAATACCCAATACATGATTTGACTGATAAATTACAAGGGACGAAAGCTAACCTCACTCTGCAGTTCCAGATTATTCCTTGGGTTGGGTTCATGGTTACTGATCGTGTAACTGTCGAGAATGCAGTCACTTTTATAAAAACTGCTTGATTTAATTTGGGGTTATTTCCATTGTCTTGATTGCAATTATATCTGCCGAAAGGCGTTCTTGAGCTTCCAAGTACAGTTCCTATTAAGACACCAAAGTATTTTTATTGCAATTGAGAAACTAGAGAAATAATCCTGTCGCTCTGCTCCCGTTCCTTCACCAAATACAGACAGGCATCAATAACCAAACCATAGTCGTTCTTCATTCGCAGCGCAGAAATATCATCCAAGGCAATTAATTTTGATAAATAGTAATGCATAAGTTGGATCTTTGTTCTTTCGATCCGCTTCCTTTCTATAGTATAAATAAACTCTTTAATCAAGTCATCCGGCAGCAGATCAAATCCAAGTATTCGTAGCAATAGGTATTCAGCGTAGACCACAGAGTCTCGTAATTTCCAAAACAGGTCGTCGATTTCCAACAGTTTTTTATGGGTGATATAATAGAATACGTTGATTATGTCTCGCAGTTTTCGTTTCTTTTCTGTCTGTTTGCAAGCCAGAAATATTGCAGCTGCAGCTATTAACTGGAATGGGATTGTAACTGTTTCTTGTAGCTTTTGGAATTGCTGGTATTTGTATACGTATAGAGTTGCGGTTGATGATGTGAGTAAATCCAGCTCTAGCATTTCTGCTGCTTCTGCCAGGATCTTCATTTTTGTAAAAAAATTTGAGGTTTAAAGTTACTTGTAAAATGGGGTTTAAATTGATTGTTTGTAGCTCCAAAGTTGACCAATCAACATGAAATTCTACACTTGCGTTCAGCCGGGATAGTCACTCTTCCTTGCCACTGTATCGAATGCTGCAGCCTAAAAGGCGAGTGTGATGCAGATTATTAAATAAAGATTGGAATTTACAAATACACTTTATCAAATTACAGCGTTTACCAAATAGCTTAACATTCGTACATTTTTAGACTGGTATTCCAACAGCATTTGCCATCCATATTTGACTGACACCGGATACAGTAGCCAATTTGATAGCAGTCGAATGTATCCATAAATTGATCCAGATTTTTGATATTTCCTTGATGCATGATTTCAAAATCTACTTCCAGCGGAACAGCGAGTGCCAAGGCAGTGTAGAATAGTATCAACGATCTTTTCATTGTTATATTTGATGGACTATGTTTGAACTATCTTAAAAGAATCAACTTAAAGGATGTACACAAAAAGCCACAGATATCCCACAAAGGTAACATATCAATCTCCAATATAACTACTGGGGTAATACGGATTATCAAACAACTGTAAATCGAGAGAATTATTGAAAGGGGATGAGATTTATTGATCGCAAGTAACAACACCAGTTTTTGGATCCTTGCAGCATCCTTCAACTCCATCTGGCGATGTGCAATACCAGCAGTGTCCAGAGTAATAGCATTTATTTGCAGCAGCTAAATCACTTTCGTTCTTGACATCACCGGAAGGTAGAGCGGAAACAGATGCAACAATTGCTAGCAAAAGTACTTTGAACATTTACGTTCTTTTTCTAATCTGTGGATTTAAAGCATTTGTGCATTGACCTTGTGGTTGCACAGTAACACGTCCGAAGCTTTTGCGGCTTTTACTGACTGCTTGTTAGATATGCCAGACCACAAGACCACAATCGTTTTTAATATCGGCACAGGAATGGTTAGAATACAAGCGTATAGCATCGCAAACATCTGCCCCAAAATACCGCTGTGAAGCCAGATGCGCCTGGATCATGGCCCTGCTGGTTGCTGGGTTAGCTTATCTAGCGATAGCATTTGAAGATGCCGGCAACTAGAACCATGGACACAGACTTCAAGGGCTGATCCAGTTAGTTAATACGTTTATTTACATTCATACATTTCATAGTATTCGTCCCAGCAACAACTAGCTTCGTTATTTTCACAAAGCAAACAATTTGATTCAAATTTGCAATCATTTTGATCCATGAATTCAACCAAGGAGGCGATTGTGCCATCAGTTTCAAGTATTTCCTGCGAGGATATTGATTGGGCTGGGATTGCGACAGCTGCAAGTAGTAATAACGCTGTGTTCATCTTTTTTGTGAAATCGAAAACTGTCTTTTGTGACATGAAACTCGCGAGGCAAAGATAATTCGTACAAAAGTTTGCAGCGATAATACAAATAAACTTGGTAGATTATCTAGCCTTGAGAAGCGTACTTGTTATATCTGAAACCATTTACAACTGCAATATCGCCGAGCATTTGGCGGATCCACACTTTTTGCTGGACTGATGTTGGACAAGAGCGATTTGACTACCATAGCTTACCAAGCTAAAGTATTCACTGTTATGTGCTTTGCCTCCAAAGGTCCCTTGAAAATATCATTAATTCATAGTGAGAAGCATCCTTGGCACTGGTAGCCAATAGCACAAAGCATCCATCAACACCACAAATAAAAAATAGGCTACCACTACTCATTCCGCCGTTTCTTCCGACCATTCCGCAACTATACAAAAATGATTTGTGAGCCCTTGAAGCCACTGACATTTTGTCTTGGTTAGCGGTTCCCAAATTACAATGTGGCCAATACTTATCCCGCTTATAGCTGCAATACAAATAGACGTAAACAATAAGCAAGCAGTCAAGCAAATAACTACTCTGGCTGCCCAAAAGCTAAATTCTTTTTATGTTACATCAGGCCAAGGCAAAACCGCAGATGGAAAAGGATGCTTGAAGCAACACAAGATAGATGGTGATCCAACATCATTCAGTTGGTACGAATGCGGTGTCTTTTGGGGGTCGTTGATGGACTATGCTGAAATCACTGGCGACACCCAGTTCATCAATACAATTGTGAATTCAGTAACTTTGGCTTCTTATGGCAAAGTTGGATCATTTTTAGGGCCAGACAAGCAGTTCTCTGAAGTCTTTCATGGTGTATGGAACGATGATATCATGTAGCTGTTGCTAATTGTAGGTGGTGGTCATTGGTACCGTTATCTGGTGCAAAGCGGTTTGGTAAAGACCAAGTGATGCCTGGTGGTGTTGGGTACTTGCAGCTCGCAAAGAATACCTACGATGAAGTTTACCAACTGTGGACAAACGAATGCGATGGCGGAATATACTGGTCGAGATATCGCTCTAGCCCTAAAGATAACGAAAGATATTCCAAATCTGCAATTACTAATGCCCAGCATTTGCTTTCCGGCTCAACTTTATACAGTTTGTCTGGTAACAAGTCTTACTTGGAACAGTCTTATAGGATGTTTGACTGGATCGCTGCAAAACTGGTTTTCCCAGATTTTATGACTGCAGATGGGATAAATGTGCAAAGCAGCGTCGGCCCTTGTTCGCTCAGTATTCCTAAAGATGGAAAAGCAGGCGTCTTTACTTCTCAGTCTTACATTTCCGGCACTATTGTGGGTGCAATGGCGACTTTTTATTCGGTTTCAAAGAATGCTACTCACTTGACACTAGCTGAAAATATTGCAAAGAAGGCCTTATCCCAATTCCAAACAAACGGAGTCATTTCCGACCACTGCGATCCAAACTGCGAAGTTATTTCAGTAAATCCAAAAGGAACGTATATCAGAGGGTTAGGAATATTGTACCAGGTAACTAAAGATCAAAAATTAAAGGATTTGATTAAATCCCAAGTCCAAAAAACTGTAACTGCCATGTTGAACACGTGCGATGCTAGTATGAATTGCAACAGCGCTAGTTGGGCTAAACCGCAGGTACTGGACAATAATATCCATGTAGCAATGAATAACCTTGAACTTTTGAATGCTCTCTCTATTGTTATGAATGGGGTTACCAACCAGCAATTTACTCCACCTACTCAAGGTCCACCAGTTGCAATTGCTGAAACTGATCAAACTGGAAGCGCAATTTCGCTGTTCTCGCGGTATTCAATCGCGCTCTTGCTTGTTTACTTTGTTTAATAAACTGGAATTTCAGTCGCATTGCTCTTATCAAGGAATATTCTTTGGTTAATTCTTTTAAATTTCTTTGATTCTCGAAAGGTTGGTCTTTGATTCATGCACAATACAGCCTTGTATCTGTGCCCTTACCACCAAACACAACCAAGTATAAATACAAGTCTGCGAATACAATTTCTAAAATGAAATTCTTTTCTGCTCTTCTTGTTTCTGGTTCTCTTGCTGCACCATTCGTCATCAACGCTGTCAAACCACACGACGATTTTGTCATCAACTCCAAAAACGGCGATCATTCCAAGCGCTTCGTCATCAACGCTGTCAAACCACACGACGATTTCGTAATCAACTCCAAAAACGGCGATCACTCCAAGCGCTTCGTCATCAACGCTGTCAAACCTGGACACAATGGTGCTCATTCTGATTTTGTCATCAACTGAGTAGAGCGATTTGGTTTCAATAAATCAAATTTCATCAATCATATAAATTTCATACAGTTGGACATTCAATCCAATTGAATCGTGTTTGTAAACTGAATTGTATTGGCACTATGAATTTCTGCCATGAGCTTCATAGGGTTAGGTCTGTGCGTGCTTTTAAACTTCAATGCGTTGCTTTTATCAACACTAGGGAACTGTAAAAATCAAAGATTGAAAACAGGAAAAATCCTCAATGATAACCCCATTAGAGTATGGGATAAGTGCCATTTACAATATTGACTGATGTTCAATAGATTTCATGCCAGTTATGCTTGTTTTGTGAGTTCCCCACAATTGTCGGTGTGAACTGTATATTAAATTCGGTTTGCAAAGAAAAGTTCAAGCTTGATAATTTCAATTCTAACAGAAATTGAATATCAAAATTTTCAGAGTATTGCGATTGGAATTAGAAGCAAAGATAAGCGGTGGTTCCATGGTATAGTGTCCTAATACCAGTAAATTCAGTTTTGAAACTGGTGTTAAATGAATCCGTGATCGTGTCAGTTGAACATTGCTTCTATCAATCAACCGATTTTTAATTCAAAATATTAATACCACAGACTTTTTCCAGTGGAATCTATCTTCTCATTCAAAATTCTAAACGCGGTAAAGTTGTCCTGGTGTAAAATACCTTAGTGCCATAGTGTGATCCATCAAGATACAACGACCAACATGGAGACAAAGAGAAAGAAGCCATATGGTATCTGTGTGCTCGAATCCTACAAGCCGGGAAAGTTGGGTATAAATAGAAGATTCAAAGGACAGTCGATATCAAATGTTCAAGTCACTCATCCTTTCTTTCGCACTCATCGCTGGCTCTTTGGCTGCTGCTCACCCTGCCGACGAAAAAGCTCCTGGAAAGCCAGTCGAGTTACTAGGATGGAGAGGTTGCCGTAAAACTGGCAGATGTACTTTCTGCTGCGATGGATATGGTGATTGTGATTCTTGCTGTCCAAACAGTGATGGTACCTATGACTGTTAGACAATAAATCTGTTTTCTATATTAATTTGTTTGCCAAATATTATATT
>JADIIU010000098.1:0-49205 GCA_027603945.1 Terramyces sp. JEL0728
CCCTTTGTATTGTTACTTTGTTGCACTATTCGTCTGGCGCACTCCAATATTTCATACACTACAATTCTCCGGTTGCATACTTGAAAATGTCTGAATATGAATCGATCCTTTCAATTCCAATGTGCCATGTCTGAACACAATGTTGCAGGAGTTTGTCCAACGTGGTGCTAGAGTTGAAAGTCAATGAACGACATCTATCATTTACAAAAAATTTATTCATATTCGCTGTACTGGTAGTTCCATAGCCGTTCACCTGCTAAAACGTACTGTGGAATGTAATTTTTAGTTTGTGCTGTACAGCCAACGTAAGCATTAATAGGGTGGTCGGCATAGTTAAAATCAATCATACAAAACTGAGAATCCATGTATTCTACCAACACTCTTCTCCCATAATCATAGGTAGCAATCCCGCAAGTTCTATCTCTGAAATGTAGGACACTTGTAGAGTTGGGCGACAGCTGCCGTTCCATTTCCAACGTAACCATCTGTCCAGAAAGCACAAAATAAATTTGGTTTGCAAGGTGCTTGCCAATTATTTTGAATTTTGGATCGTAAGCAAAAGTGAGGTCTCTTGGGTTCATTTTGAGTAGGCTGGTGTACAATCGTCTGGCATGATCAACAAAAATCAGAGTAGAATCTTGAACAACTATCCAAAATGTGCTATTTACCTGGAGGATATATTGCTTGTCTGATGGTATAACTGCTTCGAGGATTTTCAGCTGTGGGTGAAATGAAATCACCAGCAATCCAGTTTTATATGTTACGGTGCCAACAAATTCCGGACAAGAGGGACAGTTTGATAGCAGAATCTCACAGTCATTAGTTGGGTTGGAACCGAGTGTTACAGTATTCTTCTTTGAATATTGCAGGGTTTGTCCGAAGGTGAGCCAGGAACATTTTCGGGTCAGAAATTCGTAATCACTCTGCAGCTTTAGATTGAATTTCAAGGGTGCGTTGATTTGGAACATTACATCTTTACGAAAGCTAATTTCTTTTATACTCCGCCCTCTGCGTTCAGTTCTCTATACCAAATTTGGCAATGCGGGTTCCCATATCTGAATTACAAGCCAGAGGTAGCAATATTGGCATCTCCTGGGCAGGAACTCACAAATCACTTTTTCAAACTTTTCGACTTTAACGACCTTTCCAATTTCCCTTTGAATGAATATAAAAGCACTTTTATTTTTGGACTTTTGGTTCACGATGAAACATGGAGGATCACATTCAGATGAAACTGAAAGAGCATTTCATGGTCGAAATGGGCTACTGGACGGGGAAATTATTACCAATTAAGATATTAATGTGGCAAACTAGGCCATTTCTTGTCCGATTACATCGCCATCAAAGTAAGGCGGTTATTTCGAATAGGTTAGCTTGCGCTTTGGGTCGACAATCTTGATTTCGACTATTTAGTTGATCAATTACTGGCACGACTTCTGAAATATGTTAAGTTTATTATTAGTCATGCAGTCTTCCTCTAACTGGCGAAGAACTCTTGATCAGGTGCTTGTACGGGATGCTAAAGCATTTGATATTCAAATAATCGCAGAATTGTTCAACCACTTTAACTGCCCATAATACATATTCAATAGTGATAAAAAAGAAGATGATCCAGATATATAAAGATTCGGATTCAGCAGTGAATATTGGCGCACTGGGTTAATAACAGCTTACATGTCGAATAACTGTGGTACACGGGAAATTAGAGCACCCAAGGCAAATGGCACAACGAGAAAGTTATAACTTGGATATTCAATATGAGTCACATGGTTGAGAATAATTAAAGCATTAATACGTCCAATTGCGAATCCCCATGCCAATGCAAAGACAATAGTATTGTCTGGTGCCAAGTGGGTGCCAGCTGTAGCCCACAAGAATGCTGAAAATGCCATGATAAGATAAGGGACGGTGGTCAATAGTGCACTAGTTACTGGGATGTTCTTCTTGCCACAAACGTCCAATACCCGCATGATACTGACCGGGATTTGGGTAAAGATCAGCAAGATCAGCATAATACCAACTGCAAAGTGACCAAACGATAACTCTCCAAGAAACGGCTTGACAAAAGGTAAAACTTGTGCTACGGGTGTTGTCCAAACTTGTGGTCCAACGAATCCAGAAATACAGAGAGATGAAATGGAAATCAATAGTCCCTCAGTCGGCCCGTTGATATATCCTAAAAATAATGTTCCGGTGTAATAAGTTTCCCATGTAGAGAAAAAGAATGCAGTAGCAGCAATTCCAACTGACAATAGTGACCAATTACCCAATCCCAAGCATAATCCAGCAGCATTCAATAGCGCACCAGTAGTGCAGTTCAAAGCATCAACCCCACTAAATCAAATATCAATTACTGATCAAATAGTTCTCCAAGAGGGGAAGAAGATCCAGTTCTTCTTGCTTGCTTCCCATCAACGTTATCAAAAGTTGAATATAACCACAATCCAATTCCAAAACTAAAGTAAATCCAAGATGGTCCTGGGGTGTACATGTCTGGCGTGTATACCAAGAGCAATAAGAAATTGAAAAGCACAAAGACGAATCCTAACAGAGTGATTAAATTAGGTCTGGGTTAATAACAATATTTACGCCATCCATATTGGAAAGAGAGTAGCTGCCCAAGTCCAGTATGGCTGCAAAATATACCTGGAGATTGGGGACTGCGTAAGTAATTATTTACCATATCGATTGACGAGTATTTGTATTTCTTTAATCCATTGAGAGCTTCGTCACTAACTGCGTTTGGATACCACTCCAACATTTTTATAACTTGGCTTTTTTTCAAAAAAAATCCATGAACAAAAGAGGCAGTCAATGGCATGTCGGTTTATTACAGATTTGCCATTCCGGAAATCAAATCTTCATAGAATGAAACCCCTTCCAAAAAGATATTTTCGTTCAAATATTCATTGTGGTCGTGCAAAAGGACAGGTGTGTTTTTGATTGCTGAAATGCCAAACGCAGGCACGCCGATTTGTCGAAGGAACCTAGAATCGGTAGCAGCGGGGAAGATTTCAGGTTCAATTGCAACATTGTGCTTTTTTGCCACAGTTTGCACCACTTGCCATTGCTTGTGTTCACTTAGCTTGGTGGATGGTGCTCCATCAAACTTTTGAACTGTGGTAACTTCAACGTCGTATTCAGCACACCATTTTCTAACCATCTTTTCGAATTCTTTGTGGTTTACAGTTGGTGCGATTCTAATATCAACTCCTGCCTCTGCTTCTTCGTGCACGACATTGTGCTGCACTCCTGCCTTAAGAATGGTGACGTTCGTAGTTGTAACCTAGATCAGTATGGACTTACGTCACCCAGAGTGAATGGTTTTCCGTCTTGAGTCAATTCGAATTCCAAACGCCTCTGTTCAGAATCTATTGTTACAAAAGGGTACCTCTGAATGCAAGAAATTTATCCAGAGTTTTCAATAAGCGATAAGTCGCAGATGGCTCGATAAATTTGCTACCATGCCCTGGAATTAATTGTCAACGACCTGCGTTTCCTTTTGCCTTCAGCGTCAACCACCAAGGCGATCTTTCGCCATAGTACAATTTGAAAGCATTCTTTTCATTTGCAAGTCCTGCCATTACCTTGGTTTACCTTCATCTAATGCGAAGCCAGCGTTCAGTTCTTTAAACTCCTTACTCTTCACAAACAACTGCATTCCGTCACGACCGCCAATTTCTTCATCTGGAACCCTACATTAACTTTGGAATACCATGTAAGATGCAAAGTCCTCTTGAATTTCTTGTTTTGCTGCAGCAGCTTTCTAATAGCTTCCATATACCATATCCCAACACACTTCATATCTTGCGCACCCCTAGCAACAATATCGCCGTTGTCTAGTTTAACTGCGTCAAACGGAGGGTGTTTCCAAAGCTGTTCAGAAACAGGAACAACATCAGTGTGACTGTTTAAAATCAATGATTTTTGAGTTGGATCTGTTCCAGGTACAGTCATAATCACCAGGGGCTTTCCTTGTACAAGCTAAATGAGATGAATTGTACTTCAACAGTTTTGCATTCAAGTTGCAGCTCTTTTGCGTATTTTTTAAGGAACGCAGTGCATGCTGCATAGTCCGGTGCTGGCTGTACAGTTTTAATTCGGAGATATTCTCTGAATCTGGTCACTGCAACGTCTTCGACTTTAGCCTTCTTGGTTTGTGGGGACATTTTCAAGATTGCAGGAAAAATTAACACCAGATTTATTTTCTCTTTGTAAATTTCAAATGGACATGTTTGGTTGTTTTAAGAGTAGCTTCGGTGAAGGAAGCTAGTGGGTCTCCGCCTGGAGGAATGCTGATTTTATAATTCTGCGAAAGCATGATCAACACAACCAGCATTTCCACTTCTGCAAATCTTCTGCCAATGCATGCGCGAGGACCCTCAGAAAATGGAGTGAAAGCATATCGTTCAAATTCATAAAAACCACGAATGGTGGTATCGGTTTGGATCTTTTCGCGCACCTTTTCAGCAGATTTGGCACATTCAGGATCTTGAAACCATCTTTCTGGCCTGAACTTTGCTGCATCCTTTCCCCAATACTTTTCATCGTACTGTACGCCATGCGAATGAATGAATATATCAGAACCGTCCGGGATAATGTACTTGCCAAGGCTTTGGTTTCCTACGGTCAGCTTTGGCACAGCAACAACGGCTGGATATAGTCGAAGAGTTTCATTGATGATTGCCTACCATTAAATGATATATACAAAACAGTACGGTACTTGATTGGTGTTCTTGTAGTCCGGCGGGTTGTTCCCACAGGTGCTCATGACTTCTTCATACAAACGAGCTTGTACTTCTGGATGGAGTGCAAGTAACGTAAGAATGTAGTTTAGTGTGCCAGCAGAAGTTTCATGACTAGTTAGCAAAAGCATACCCTGCAAACATGAAAATAAAAATATTTCCAACAAGTTCTTCTTCCGTAAACGTATCGCTGTCTCCTTGGCAAGCTTTAACCATGGAAGATAACAAATTGCTCTTGTCAATGTTTTCTGGTTTCCTAGCCCAGGCAACAAATCCTTTCAAGTAGCTGTGGAACTCTATCGTTAATACAAGCTACCATCGAAATTTTGTTTCTGTAATTGCAAACTTTTGATTGGGAGATTATATGCAAAGTTGGGAGTCAAAATGAATTTAAAGAGGTTGTGGGAAACAAAAGTCAGGCTTTGTTTCAAAGTTTGGTGATATCCCGGTGGTTTGTCCTCTGGATTATCCACCCAGTTCAATCTTGTCCCAAAGCTGGCTGCGGAAATAACACCCAAAGCAAGATAAAACAGATCTACAGTAACATCAATCATCCCATTGATTTCACCACTAGTTTCCCAATGGTCCATCATCTGTTGGCAGGTTCTAACAGCTTCCTGGTGTACTAAAATAGTATTGCGTTCCGAGAATTGAGGAGATACAAATTTACGATCTAGTTTATAAATAGTTACGTCTCTTCCATTCTTTCCCCTCCAAAGTCAGTATATTTTCTCCAAAGATCTGCAATACATTGTAGTACTTTACAGGTTTAATAAATCCATTCTTTTTTTCAACTGTTTCCTGAATGAGGTCGGCGTCTGCGATTGACGCTACTATGAGATCCGGCGAAACAATAAAAGTAATCCTGTCTTCTCCACGATACCTATCATACCTGTGGTTATAATTGAAATCGATTGGCATTGTTAAAAAGGACGGCAGATTATATCCTATTCTTTCGAATATTAGTTGAAATGGCAGATAAACTTTTCTAATGTCCAGTTTCGCATTTGGATTCAATTTTTTAATTAGTGCTACTTTTCTGTTGACCGATGCTATGCAAATGACTGCCGCTGTTGCTATTGCAACTCCAGCAGAGATTAGCAATTTTGAAAACATAAAGAGTCTGTGCGACAATTGAGATTTATTTTTGATTGAGCGACCCAATATCTTTGACTGCGTTCCATAACTGAGCAACATTCATACTTGAATCAATTTCAACCTTGTCATTGACATCAAAAGTTATGTGAACTGCTTTGGAAGAGAACCGCAATTTACCATTGTGCAGTTGCTCAAAGTTGATTGGATCATTACCAACCGTTTCAACCAAATCCAGGCTTATTTCCAGCTTTTTAAGTTCGATTTCCACAGCTGCAGCAGCACTTTTATGGGTAGAGACGGTTTTCGCACCAAATTCATCGTCGTGCAATTGATTTGATCCCATATACTGTCGCACATCAAAATGCTTTTCCAAATACTCTTTTCCCATGGTAGTCAAGTAAGTTTGAAGCGGGCCAAACTGTTTTGATTTTTTCATGCATTCATCTACCTTGTATTTTGGAACAAGAATACCATTATCGGATAATTCATGAAAATTTCGGATATCGTTTTCAAGGATGACTAGTTGCTCTTGATTGATAGATAACGATTCCAGGATTTTTTCATCATCTCGAATAGTGTCGCACGGTTGGAGGGCATGCGGGTCTTTCTTTGTGAAGCTTTGGTCAAATACGTTGCAAATGTGTGGTTGGTTCAGCGCATGGACTACTGGCAGGATGCATCCAAAGTCAGTGGCAGAATAAATGCACAAGTTAAAGTACGGAGCCAAAGCCGAAAGAAATGTTTCAATATCGGAACGAAGGTAGATAAAAGTCCCTTTGATTAGCATGTCTGGCTTGCAATCAGGAATTTTGGTTTCGGTCGAGTAACAAAAAGTATTAATCCAGTCAATTAATAACACAAGTTTCTTGCAATCGAATTGGGCAGTCATAATGGAAGCGCTGAAAACTGGGGCTACTTATAGCGCATGAATTCTCACGCGTTTGCATGAATCTCGAATCACTGTTATGGAAACAACGGATAATATGATAAGGGAAAATTTCAAATTTCAAAGAGAATACTATGAACTCTGGGAGGTTGCAATAAGCCAACTTCTACAGGGTATCTGGGCCATCTGCCAGTCTCGGCATACAGCTGGCATGGAACTAGAGGTATCCTACCATTTTTTCAAATACTCGGTCAGCTGCGGTTATTGTTGCCACTGAATTGAATAGAACTATGGGCAACCAATATGAAAAATAATCTTAATTTATTGTCGCTTGCGGTTTAATGAAGCCATTTTGAATTCTGGAACTTTATAAGCCAGACTTTCAACTCCAGTACTTGGAGAAAACTGAAAGTCGCTAAAAGTATTACGTTTATCCAGAACCCCTTCATTACGAAGCTTTTCCAAATGCTGCAAATCTGGTTGGTAATGTGGGACTTCTGGAATCAATTGTCCAAACCCTACTCCTGTTTTAGGAGAGTAATTGAATTCCGCGTTGCTCTTGTTGATGTGTTTTAATTTTGAATTTTCAAGTACTCCATCAAATGAGGGTATTGTAACTGTCGGTATGGCATTGACGCCTGATTTTGGAGAGTAAGTGAAATCTGCAGATCTTCTTTTCTTTGGGGTTGATTCTTGGTTGACTACACTGGTTGTAGCAGATTCAAATGAAATACTAGTTTTTAGTTTCGTTGGTCTTTGTTCGCCAACGGTGTTTGAACGGTAGAATCTTTGTTGTGAATCAGTAGTCAACGAGCCATAATATGTGGCAAGCACGGTGTCAGAATTCCTTTTGGTTTGTGGATAATCAAAAGAAGATCTTGGAATGAAATCCGAGCTTCTCTTGGAGGATAGAGTCGCACGCGCGTATGGTGGTCGTTCAACGCTGTTCTTCCTTGGCGAACTCATGGTGAATGCTTTGCGGACATTTTCTGGTCTTGTAGTATACGTGGTTAGCGAACTTTGATTGGAAGAAGAGCTTTTTGATATCCCTCTCGATAAACTCGCGGTTGAGCCCTTGGAAATCGCTCTCGATAATTCATTTGACGATAACGACCGGGAAGACTGATTTTTTTCAATTAGTTTCGCAAGAGTCCCAGTGTCGCTAATCCTGTCTCCTTTCTTTTTTGGATATCCCAGTTCTGCACCAGACGTTGGCTACCATTAGCAAAAATTACATTCACTTTTCGTTTTCTGTAAAAGTAGTACCAAGAGAAGTATAAAATCATTAGTAAAAATATTCCAGCAACGATAGAGACCGCAAGCACGAATCCCAGCTGCTCTGTCTGGTTTGGGCTTTGCGCACTGTCTCTAACATGTTGTCCAAATGTTTCTTGGCTAGCAGGAATATCTGTTGGTGTAGGGAGTGAGCTGGCAATATTTACAGTGCTGCTTGGTATTAGACTTGAATTCATTGTCCCTTAATTTAGTAAAGGACAGTAGTCCCTTTTTATTCTGGTGTACCGTTTATTCGAGTCCCCGCTCGCTAAATCACTCCATTAATCAAAGCCAAAATACTACGAGGCTCATGGAATATCGGGTTATTTATTTAATTTACGAGCGGTATGTCCACGAAATTCCAGATTGTCGGCATGTCCTTCCCGAAAGCATCGGTTGCAGTATACATCATCGTCGCACTCTTTACAAATTACTTGGCCATCCTCATTACATATACAGCACCAACTATCTGTTTCGTCTTTGAAATCATCCAATTTTGGGGCGGCTGGAACACTCCCGACGGGTTTCTTGTTTCTGATTACTGCTTTATCAACTTTAACCTGTCCTAGTTCAGATAATCGTCGCTCGAATTTCTTTAGTTCGTCTTTTTCAATTTCGCCGTATTTCGATTCAAGTTTAACTTCGTCTCGGATTTGTTTCAATAATAGATCTGCTTCCTCTGACAGCGGCTCCTGTGTAGTTGGAGATTTTGAAATAACGTCCACTACTTGGTCGAAATCTACAAAAGTTGCTTGGGGAAGTTTGATGTGGATTGGCTCCTCAGCAATAATTTCATCTAAATCAATATCATTCAGCAGATCCTTGTCATTGAGCAAGTCTGCCAGGATTTTATCATCGTCCATCTCAAAATAGTAAAAAACTGTTACCAAAAAAGTTAATATTAAAACCGCAAGTGTCCGTGATGATGATGATGGAATTGTTGGAAAGGGCCGTAATGGTGGTATCGGTTACATCCAGTGAACTGTATGGCACCATCACATAAGCTTTTGGCTGTGGATCCTGGGATGTATGGTTCAGCGCCAGTAGGCTGCGTGTAAGACAAGGCAGGGTGGTAGCCGCTGCTTGGAGAGGAAGGTAGACCGTCCTCAAAAGTGATAGGTGAAACTGGATGTGGATGTCTTGGATCATCCCAAGTGGAGACACCTGTATTTGTGTTGACAAAGTAATGCTGCTGATGTAGAGGATCCCATATTGGCATGAATCCTGGGAGTACTAGATTTGGGTTCATTGCTATTTCGCTGGCCTGGGTCTATTTATACGGCGGGAACAATGTTGTCAGCGGGTTGAAACAGAGAAGCTTAAAGAAAATGAATTTATTAGCTATTAAAAGAAACCATGATGGCCATGATGGTGGTGGTGGTGATGGCCATGATGCTGATTGTGATGTGAACCAAAAACTGAACCAATGCCATTTCCATGGTGATGATGATTTCTATTCATATTTTCACCAATAAACATACCACCCAGTGCACCAAGTGCAAGACCGGCAGCACCAGCAGCAGCTCCAGTTGCCAAACCATTCATGGCACCGTTCTGAGGTGGTGGAGGCTGTTGTGGGTATTGCTGGCTACCTGCTGGATAACCATACGGATTGGCAGGTCTATATTGTGGGTTCTGAATAGTTGGGGTGTATGGAGGTGGTGTGTTGGTTTGTAAAGTTGGCTGGTAACTTTGAGGTGCTCGGGGATCGTCCCAGCTTGAGATGCCTGTTTTAGTGTTGACATAGTAGTAGCGTTGATAGTTTTGATCCCATTGAGCAATATAGCCTGGAGGAAGTGGTTGGCTGGTGTGGTTTTGATTCATACAGGGAAGAAATTATTGCCCTGTCTAAAACCTGATGGCTTGGATCAGCTGTCTAACAGTTTCATGGAACAATGGTACCAAAAAATAGAATTTTATTTTCGCTTATTCATTCTGAGAGTAACATGGTCTGTGGTTTTCAAGGTGATAAAGTTTGAGGATTTTAGCGCAGCATCTCCATTTGGAACCGAAAATTCATATTTTTGACAGACCATGATCAACACAACCAGCATTTCTACTTCAGCAAATCGTCTCCCTAAACAAGACCGAACACCTTCTGAGAATGGTACGAATGCCCATCGATCAAACTTGAAGAACGATCTGATTGCAGTACTTTCGGAAATCCTTTCTCTCACTTTTGAGGCAGAACTCGCACATTCTTGGTCTGAAAACCATCTTTCAGGTCTGAACTTTTCAGGATCTGGCCCCCAATATTTTGAATTGTAATGCAAACCGTGGGCATGGATACCAACATGAGACCCATCTGGTATGACGTATCTTCCAAGTGTTTGTTCGCCAACAGCTACTTTTGGAATTGCAATTACAGGCGGATACAATCTGAGTGTTTCATTCATCACTGCCTACTATTAAGACCACTTACGAATGTGTAAGGGATTTCATTCAAGTGCTTGTAATCTGGTATTTCATTGCCGCACACCGAAACGATTTCTTGATGTAATCTTTCTTGAATTCTTGGATTGCTTGCCAGTAAAGTGAATGCATAGTTTAAGGTGCCTGCTGTGGTTTCGTGTCTATATTAAACAAAGTTCACCCAGCAAGAAGGAAAATGAACTGATTTCCAATCAACTCATCATCGGCAAGTGAAGAATATTCACTTTCATTCATAGATGCCTTGACTAGAGCGGACATCAAGTTGCTCTTGTTCAAATTTTCTGGTTTCTTTGCCTCCAAATACAATTCAGTCATATATTGGTGGAATTCTACATCAAGATATAGTACCATCAAAGTTGCTTTTGATATCTTTCAATTTTTGGATGGGAAGTTTAAACATGAATTTCGGTGTTGCAAGATAAGTTGTCAGCTTGTGTACTACAAACTGCAGGTTTTGCTTAAATGTCCGCTTGTGTCCAGCTTGAATTTTGGTAGGGTCTTCAACCCAGTCCAATTGCTTTCCAAACGCAGCTGACGAAATGATGTGCAACGCAACATTGAACATGTTCTTTGTAATATCAACCCTGTCCTTAACTTCCCCACTCGATTCCCAGTATTCCATCATCTGCGATACTACTTGAATTGACTCTTTGTGCACCAAAACATTATTTCTCTCACTAAACTGCGGAGACGTAATCTTCCGGTCTATATCAGCAACCACTTACGTCGTTTCCACTCCTTTCCTTCCAACGAAACCACATTTTCTCCGAATATTGAAAGCAACTTGTAAAAATGGGTTGGTCTGGGTTACTTCTATTCCTACTTTATAAAATCTTGTTTGCGCTCGAATACTTGCTCGCACAAACTGCTATCTGCGATTTGGAGCGCAATTGCATTTGGAGCAACAATAAACAAAACAGAGTCACCGCTAGATTATAAGTAAAGTACTGATCTGGATATCGTTTCAATTTAGCATCGTAAGACCACCCAAACGGCATTGATAAAACTCCACCGAACTTAAACTATTCTTAGCTAATCAATTACCCACATCGCCATCGGAAAAGGCAGATACAACTTTTTGATATTCACATCTACGTTCGGATTTAGTCTTTTCAGCTTGGCAACATTCCTTTGGACTGACCAAATAGCAGATAAAATGGTTCCCGCAACAATAACACCGACTGTTGCTAGTATTTTGTTTGCTGTGGATAGTCTGCTGGTGGTAGCGAACAAATCGGCTACGATGGTCATTGAATAGGAAAGTCTTGCTTTGTCAGTGCGCAATTATGAATCCGCTCACTACCATAGTTACTCTGGCCTTGTGGGATAATAGCTGCGTTTCAAACTAAAAGGCGCTCATTGTTACTCTGACCTGGAATCTGTCCAAATTTCTACAACTTTTTGCCAGTCAAGAATAGATGGATCGGAGATTGCAATGACCAGGTAATTCAGCACGACAGCTACTTGGACAAGACAGATATATATCGACTAAAGCTTATTCATCATTAGCGCAAAGCTCTTTTCGTTTCCTGGGCTTGACTGAAAGCCAAGTCGAAAGCCCCTCTAATGATGAAACCTATTGCCTCACCTATAAATTAATCGACATCAAGGAAAGCGTCAACTCATTAGATGTACACTGCAAAGCAATTCTCCCTCATTCTGTTGTCTTTAGTCGCAGCACAAAACTCTACCAACTCGAACGATCCGCAATACACTGGTTCATGCTTGACTACCAAATACAATATCACTGATATGTCTAGAATCTTTGGCTTGGAAAATATTCCTGCTCTCGCCAATATCAAGGGTCTTGACGTTGGAAGATACGATTTCACTGTCGACTACAACACTCATTTGGTTAATGTCACCAGTGAAGGCCTGCAATTGACTATTCAAAAGAACGGCGACGACAATCCAAGTGCCCCAAGAGTGTCTACCACCAGATTCATCCACTATGGCAAAATCTCTGTCACTATGAAAGCTCCAGCTATTTCTGGAATTGTAACTACTTTTATCGGTATGGGACCTCAGCTGCCAGATGCTAGATTTGACTTGAGCAAAGCGAATCCAGACGGAGGCGACGAAATTGATTGGGAAATCTTGGGCAAAGATCCAAACAACATTGAAACCAATATTTTCTACCGTGGGTTCCAAGAATTAGGTGCTCGCGGTGGGTATCATGCCGTCCAAGGTGGTGTTGCTCAATTCCACAAGTACTCTATTGATTACCAAAAAGATCATATTACATGGTCTATTGACGACGTTGCAGTTCGCACTTACAAGATAACTGACCCAACTGCTTTGAACTCGCCAAACACTCATGGCATTCCATTCTTCCCGGACAGAGCAATGAAGGTCCAATTCTCTTTATGGTCTGACAAAACCAACACTTGGGCTGGCGGTGCACCAGCTTGGCCGGCAGGAACAACCTCTGCTGTTGCTGTTTACAAAGATATTGAAATTCAATGTTATGACAATAACATGAAGCCTGTGCCAAAATGGCCTCTTGGTCCTCAAAACCCAGACTACACTCCAACTGCTCCTGGCCAACCAACAATTGCCGTTAGCGGTGCTATTCCACCACAAGCTGGCGTAGGTGGCCAAAACTTGACTCAATCCACAACTAATTCTACCACCAGTCCTAGTGTTACCGGAACTTCTGCAGGGTCAGCTGCAAGCTCTTACCCAACCCCACAAGCAAGTTCTTCGGTTTCATTGAGCTTCTGCAGTGGGCTTTTAGCATTACTCTTGGTGAACTTGTAATAAATTTATTTTGAATCATTGCCATTTCCACATTGTCCATTCACTGCAAGTTGAGCCAGGTCACATTTTTTGTGACCATTCCTTTTGTAAACCGAGACGGCTATTGAGTTCCCTGTCGTTTGGGCTGACGATATAAAATAAGCAGTTTCACAATAATTTGAGGAAAACAATGAATAAACTTGTTGCACTATCGGCTTTGGTTATGGCTATTGCAGCTGACCCTACCAACGACCCACAATACGTTGGCCAATGTTTGTCCACTACTTATGATTTCTCCGACATGAACAGGCTATTTTCCTTGGATTCTCTAATTCCAGTGCAGTCCAACGTTGGGCTTGATGTAGGAAGATACGATTTCACTATCGACTACAACCAAAAGAATGTCAAGCAAGCTGCTGGTGGTGGTTTAGAGCTTTTGATTACTGCGAACGGTAACGACAATCCACTTGCTCCAAGGGTTTCTTCAACTCGTTTCATTAGATACGCCAAAATCTCTGCTGTTCTCAAAGCCCCAGCTATTTCCGGCATCGTCACTACATTTATCGGTATGGGACCACAACTTCCAGACTCTAGATTCGATTTAAGCAAAGCTAACCCTCAAGGAGGTGATGAAATCGATGTTGAAATTTTAGGAAAGAATCCTAAACAATTCACTTCCAATGTATACTTTCGTGGTTTCCAGGAATTAGGACCAAGAGGTGGTACTCATGATGTCCCAAGTGGAATCGACCAGTTCCACACTTATACTTTTGACTGGAAACACAACTCCATCTCCTGGTCCCTTGACGGAAACTTGTTACGCACCTACAACAAGAACGACCCTCTTGCATTAAACTCGCCAAACACCCATGGCATTCCATTCTTCCCGGACAGAGCAATGAAGATTCAATTCTCTTTATGGTCTGACAAAACCAACGTTTGGGCTGGCGGTGCACCAGCTTGGCCAGCAGGAACAACCTCTGCTTCAGCAGTTTACAAGTCCATCACTGTTCAATGCTATGATGACAATGATAACCCAGTTCCACAATGGCCACTAATCCCACAAAACCCACCAGCTGCTGCAACCCAAAAAGGTCAACCAACTGAAGTTGCTACTGGTGGTAAGATTCCTGCTGCTGCTGCACCAGGTGGATCCTCAGGAGGCTCCTCAGGCAGCTCTTCTAACTCTAGTTCCAACTCAACACAGCTTCCACCGCTTACTGTTTCTGGAGCTCAAGCCGCTGCTACTGGTTATGCCACCACTGCTGCATCCACTACCCAACCATCATCTGCCCTTGTTTTGCAATCCTCATTCGCAGTATTGGCTGCCTCAATCGTATTCTCAATGCTATAAATATAAAAAGATTATTATTTTTATAAATTCCAGCTTGCAAGATATTTCATTGCCGTTTTTCCTCACCTGACATGCTTGTAAACGAATCGCAAGAAATACCTTTCCCTGAAGAAATGAGCATCGAAAACCAACTATTCCTTACCGCAGATGATCTATCAGAAATACCACCTATACCAGAAAAGAAACAAGAAATAGAAAAGGAAGACTATCAAGAATACAAAGTCGCACCACTAACCAGACGATACTGGGAAATCCTACAGTCGCTCCAGCAAAAACTTCCATTCCTACTATTCATTATAAAGCGGCTAGAAAACACAGTGCCATTCCTACATGAATCCGAAGTGCACCTTTCTTCACATTCGATCCTGAAATCCATTCAACAACGGACAAATTTATCACCGCCAGCTTCATTTTTACTATTCACGATTATTTCAAGTGTAGGAATAGCCAAGTTGTCGTTTAGAAATCCGTTGCTCACCACTCAACTTTATGGAATCTTGTATCCGCTGTATAGGTCTTTGAAGGCAGTTGAAACTCCAGAGCTGAATGACGATGAACGATGGTTGACTTATTGTAATTATTATTAATTTAGGGTCTTGTTTTGGATTGTTTGTTTTATTAGATCACCAAGCCAAACTCATTTCGAGGCGTGTGCCTTATTACTTGCCCAAAGTATTGATTTTGTACTGGTTGCAGAGAGATGGATCTCTTTTTGTCTATAGACGAGTAATTCGTCGGCTTTTGAAATAAATCGGAAAATAGATTCCTCTAATGTTCTGTATCAGCCAATGGATCTGCACGGTGCCTTCAATCTGATTGTCTTTTTTGTTAGCATACCACCCTAAGAAACAAGGACAGTCACTTGTGATAATGATATGCGTGATAGCAGTTATCAAAAGTCGGCTTCTCGCTGATATCTGTCTCCAGCGGTTGTCTCCCCATGGCAAGCATATAAGTATACTATAAGCAGCTTGTATGAATGCCAGCCTGATGAAAATATCAGCCATTTCCCCCAAAAAGTTTGGCGTTTCTGCCGTTTTGATTGCCCACTTTCAGGGGCGAAATACAGTCGATTAATAGTAGAACCCAACCTAGGACTGAATGAAAAATATCTGTTTCAAATCAAGACTACTGTCAGTTGCCGAGCTTTATGGCTATTCAAAATATATTTTTATTTACTGTTATTTCCAAAATAAGAGTCGCCAAAACCAAACGTGGTAAAAAAAATTATTTCATGTGAAAAGCATATGTCAGCAATATTCCATTAATTTAAATAGCGAGAGAAACTGAAATCGTTTATGGAAAAAATTTCATTGGAATTTGATCTCATAGCCAAGCACCTACCTTACGAACCATATCACGAATTTTCAATGGCGATCAACACTAATTCACTGGCAAAAATCCCAAAGCTTACTTTTCAAGCTTACAGAGAATCGGAATACCAAGCAAATCCAAGCAGTTACCAACTAGACTTGGCTCTCTTGACTCTGGAATCTCTCTATTACCTCATTGAAAAAGGGCACTATTCTCAACTCGATCTAGCCCTGCAAAAGTTAACAAAATCAGATATCTTGGATTTATTGGAAACCATGCCAGTATTTGATGAGCATGTCATTCTCCAACTTGTCAACATGGCCGGATTACCACAGGTTAGAAACAAACAAGAATTATTTCAAGCTGCCATCCTCAACAATTCTATTAAACTAGTGCAAATATTAAACCAAGAAATTACTTTACAAGACCTCATACTATCAATCAAATACAGAAACATTCAAATATTTGATTATATGCTTTCAAAATCAGAACCAAATATTGAATTACTACTACACGCAACAGATTTGAATCAACCTGCTATAGTTGAGCGTTTACTGCCACTCGTCGATCCCACTTTTGACTCTGGTTTATCGTTGCGCATAGCTTGCAAAAAAGGATACTTGGATATAGTCAAATTGCTAGTAAAAGATCAAAGGGTGGATATCCATAGCCAATCAAACTACTCACTTTGCTGGGCAGCTCGTAAAGGACACTTTGAAATTGTGAAATTATTGGTTGAAAATGGAGCTGATCCAAGCGACAATGATAATTTCGCAATTAAGCATTCGTGTAGAAATGGACATTATGAGATTGTGAAATTGCTCTTGCAAGATTCAAGGGTAGATAAACATGCGGAAAACGATTATTGCACTGCTTGGGCACACGAAAAAGGATTTGAAGAAATCATTCAGTTATTGATGTAAATATATTTATTCTGGTTGAATCTTTTGGTTAAATTTAAGCAGTGAAGGTTATGTTACCAATAGTTTATTTTAAAATGAGTTGAAAATGTGACTGAAATCAAACGCGTTCTGCGCAATTCTAGAAGAAGAGGATAATGGAACCGCATTAGGATAAGTAGCATAATTAGCACATTGTCCGCTGCAGGCAGTATCACGATACAAGGACCAGAAGGATAATAATTGAACATAGGAGTTTGCAAGGCCAAAGTTAACCAGCTGCTGAGCATTGGCTAGGGTGAAGAATTCTCCAGAGACATCATTGGCGCCAATCATTGCTGTAACACCCATCTTTGAACTAGTGTATCCAACAGCTTGTAACTGAGCATAACTGTTTTGGCATGCTTGGATGGCATAAGTGCCCATGCTATTCGCACCATCCTCACCTGGAATACCATAATCCATCGCTAATACATTCAGCAGACCAAGGTTGACTCCTCTAGTCTTCAAGTTGGTCAACCAAGCAACACCAGATGCCAACATGCCAGAAGGAATAACAGGAATAGTAACAGAAACGGTTAAGCCAGGGTTGGCTTGTTGAAGACCGGCGATAGCTTGAGCACGTCTATCATTAGCCGCTGTGTTGGAAATAGCGCTTCCTTCAATATCGAAATCAATCCAACTAACTTGATATCGATCAATGACTGATTGATATGCTTGCTGCAATTGAGCAACATCTGTAATTACTAGAGCCAATTCTTGGTAGTCATAACCGCCAAATGAAATAGCAACATCTCCGCCGTTTGCACGAATGTTGCTGATAGCATTCAAGTAGAAGTTGGAAGTAATGTCATATTGAGTTCCCCAGGTAGGTTGGTTGCTAGCACCCGCAACGATAAACGACAAAAAGAACCATTTTGCACCAGAGTTTTGCATATCAGAAGTAGAAATTGTATTTTTAGTGACATCAACATAAGGAGAGAATACTTGAGCAGGTGGTGGATGCATAGGGAAGTGAGTTCCAGTCGGAGTGCCTGAAGAAGTGGAGGATTTTGTTGTACTGGTTCCAGTACTAGTTCGGGTACCTGTTGCAGCTGAGGATGTCGATGGAGCAGGTTGGCAAGATCCCCACCAAACAGAATTAGATACACAAACATAACCAGGAGAACAACAAGTGCTTCCAGTATATCCGGTTCCAGAGCATTGAGACCATGCAGGCAATGGCGCACCAACACAGTTAGTTGGAGTTGCAGCTGCACTAGCGGAGGTTGTTGTGCCTACAGCACTTGTTGTGGTAGGAACAACAGCATTGGTGGTAGTTGTAGTTGTTGGAACAGCGGCAGTGGTAGTTGCTTTTGTAGTAGTCTGAACAACAGCATTGGTAGTCGTAGTCTGAACAACAGCATTGGTGGTAGTTGGAAGAACAATAGCGTTAGTAGTAGTTGGATTGGTCTGTGGAGTACCGGGTACACAGGACATCCACCAAAAGGTTCCTTGACATGCATATGTAACACCACCAGTTGCTGCACAGCAGTTACTACCTACATAGCCAAATCCACCACATTGAGAATATGGGGATAATGGCGAACCAACACAAGTATTTGGAGGTGTGGTAGGTACAGAATTGGCTGTAGTTGTAGGATTTATCACTACAGCAGAAGTAGTAGTTGGAATTACAGCAGATGTGGTAGGATTTCCCCCAGTTGAGCCTGGATCGCTTCCAGGGACACATTGGGAATACCATGCATTTGGTGGATTACCAGCTGAACAGTAAGAGCCGGATACACAACAAGTGGAACCAGTCCATGAACCTCCACCACCTATGTTTAAATTAAAAGTTACATTGGCCCCACACTGGAGAACATGCTGATCCAGTTAATACTTTTGAAGATCCAAGCGTAGTTGCGTGAGCTACCGATAATAATGCAACAATCATTAAAAGATTAAAATTTTTTCACCTTATTTGCCACCAGTTGTTTCACATACCACACATATAGTTTCAAGCATAATAGGGCTTCAGGCAATCACATCAACGATAGGGAATTCAAAATTTAATGTTTCAAAGAATTTCTAGTAAAAACTTTTAGGGAATCGATTCCTTTTTTATTACATTTTCATGTTGCTGGTACCAGGAAAAAAGTTTTGGAAATTGGTGGCGCGGTGAAACATGTTAGTAACTAAGACTGCCCCTAATTGGATCAGCCATGTGAGATTAGGCCCCACGAAATAAAGAACCTTGGTATTGCCTTCACAATAAACCCTGGATATAAGATATCTGCAACTAAACTAGGAATATCCGATTTCTGGTAGTTTATTTGAGCGCAGCTGGGCATTTCAAGGAATTGGTATTTTAGTTCCGAAAACAACCAAGATAATTAATTAGCCGCATGCAATGGTGAGCAAATTGAGACTAATTCGCACTACTATATCGGTCAATCCAGATTTCGGATTGGATAGTGGCTAAAACATGCTAGTTTATTGATTACGCATTAAGCGCGAGGAAAGCTTTTGAGTATTGATAAGGAGTTTGAGTAACTTGGCTGCTTGCGCTGTTATCTCTGTTCAAAGACCAGAAAGAAACTAGCCCTACCCAGGAGTTTTGTTGTGCAAATTGAATCACCATATTGGCATCGTCAAACGAAAAGATTTCACCAGGGACATCGTCCACCCCGATGGAAACGATAATACCAGCCTTAAAATTAGACAATCCTGCTTGTGCACCTTGAGTGTTTATACCTCCAAGTGCTTGAATAGCATAGGCACCCATTGGAGTGGTACCGGCTTGTGCGAAATAACTTCCAAAATCAAAAGCCATACAGTTCAGCACTAAATTAACGATACGCTTACAATCATAAGACAGACCAAAAGTTTTTGCAGATTGGAGAATTGCAACACCAGAGCTGACCAATCCATTAGGCGTGCAAGGCAAAGAGAGGCCAATCTTTAAATTAGGATTGTTTTTCTTTAAAATTGCAAGTGCTTGAGATCTTAAATCGTTTGCAGGGCCATTATTGACCAAGTCTCCTTCAAGATCAAAATCAATCGCGTTGGCTTTGTAGGCAGTAATACACAGTTGATACTTTGCAGCAAGCGATGCAGCATCAGCAGCTACAGTGGCAAGTTCAACAACTATGATTATTCAAAACTTACTACTTGCTCCGCCAAAGGAAAGAACAATATCGCCTCCTTTTGCCCTGATGGCGCTGATTTGACTCCCAAAATACAGATTGTTTGGATCTACAGGGAGTGCATCATAACTTCCCCAACATGGATTTCCATTTGAACAAGCGCCAATAAACGACAAGGTAAAGTAATTCAACCCGATGCTACTTTGAATTGATGCCAAATCAATGTATGGAATTGCTAGTATATCCGTGTATGGAGTAAATCGTCGCCCAGGATAATTTGGTGGTGGAGTGGCAGTAGCTGATGAAGAAGACGATGAGCTTGATTTCGAAGAAGATGCCAAGGTAGAACTTGAACTACTACTTGTGAGGGTAGAAGTTGTAGTGCCAGTAATGGTGCTAGTAATGGTCGACGAAGATCTGGTTGAAGTCAATGAAGATGTAGCTACACTGGTAGTCGATGATGAATGATATTGTGTGGTTGTCGCCGAATTACTAGTTGTGGATGTATACCCGGCAGTGGTTGTGGATGTATACCTGGCAGTAGTTGTGGATGTATACCCGGCAGTGGTGGTGATGGTTGGAACAGGGACTGTTGTGGTGATCGCATTGGTTGTTGTAACAGATAAAACCGGTGCAGGCATACAACTTGCCCACCAATAGCCACCTTGGCAAGTATATGACACTCCATAATATGGAGCGCAACACGTACTTCCAACATAACCATACCCCCCGCATTGACTCCAAGGAGAGAGTGGGGTACCAACACAATTTGTTGGGGTTGGTGGTTGCGCGGTAGTTGCTTGAACAGTAGTAGGGACCGCCGCAGTTGTTTGAACAGTTGTTGCAACAGGTGGAGCCGTAGTAGCTACCGGATTCGTAGTAGGTGGGTTAACCACCGCATTGGTTGTGGTAGCAGCAGGAGCTGATCCTAAAATGCATTGTGAATACCATATATTCGGCGGGTTTCCTGAGGAACAGTATGCACCAGATATGCAGCAAGTTGCACCAGTCCAAAGCTTTCCTCCACCTAAATTAATACAAAATACATTGGCCCCATAACGCAGCACATCCTGATCCCACCAATACTTTATTGGATCCCGTCGTTAAACAATTCGCGATTGATAATAGGAAAAGATAGTTAAACTTTATCATTTCGCCTAAAATTTTTTGGCCACTTTGTCCTTTTATAATGGCCACAAGCGTTGAAAAAACGAATTACTCAAAATTGAACTTTCGATCTTCATAAGACGACATCGGCCAATATGGGAAGATTTATCCGAACAGATTGCCTTTCATGTTTGGTGAATAAATTCTCGCTGATACACCAGTAACTTCGCAATCTCAGAAAAGTGGGCTGCTTGATTTCTGCATTTACGGCACAATAATTTAACACGACTTACCAAAAACGTAATCCCAATCAGTCCATCTCCTAAAGATAGCGGCACGCCGAAACTGTTATAGCAGGCTTAAAATTTTACCACCGCGATCGTCACAATGAGCCTCCCTAAGCAATTCATAAAGCAAAGCGGAAATTAGATACTAATTGCAATTCAAGAATGCTAAATCGCTACTAATTTAATGCTATCCATTGTCAAGTAAATAGACTGCTATAACAAAATGAGATTGCAATTTTTTTGTTTTTCAAAATCAGAGAATAATGAATATTGATGATATATTTAAGCAGCCAGAACCGGCAAAAAAACGAGTGAAATTGGACAGCGGTTCCATAAATGTAACGGAAAAGGATCAAAATCTCTCAACGTTAATAGACCAAGGAGAAAATGTCGCAGCAATCATAGATCTGCAAACTTTAAAGAAATTAGTCGCAGCATTCAATAAAACTTTACAGAAAAATACACTCCAGCGTAGCAAGTATGCTGGCGATCCAATGAAGTACATTGAATCGGAAGCGGATTTGGTGGAAGCTATTAAAAACCTTACTTCAATATCGTCCGCACCAGAATTATATCCAACGCTAGTTGATATGGATTGTTTGCCCAACATCCTGTCTCTATTATCGCATGAGAATACAGATATTTCAATTCAGTGTGTGGAGCTGCTTAATGAATTAGTTGATGAAGATTTGGCGGCTGACGAGGAAGGAGTAGGGTTGCTTGTAGAGAAACTGGTAAAGCTGGATACCTTGGGTCTGTTAGTGTCCAATTTGCATAGATTAGACGATTCCAGATTGGACGACAAACAAGGTAATTATTATTAACTTTGGCATCTTTAATACACTCTCAGTGTTTGAAAATTTCATCTCTGTAGATCCAGAATTGGACTCCAAGATATTTAATACTGGGACACTGTTGGATTGGCTGTTGGAACGAATTGGCCGAAAGGAATTTGATTCTGTTAGGCAGTACTGTTCAGAATTGCTTTCCATATTAATTACAAATTCTGTAGAAAATAGAACAAAGCTGGTTGGAAAAGATGGCATTGAAATCTTGCTTCAAGTGCTTTCTAATTACATCAAGAAAGATCCCCAAGAAGGAGAGGAGGTTGAATTAATGGAAAATTGCTTTGATATCCTCTGCTTACTTCTACATGAAGGAAAGCACAAGAAATTGTTTATGGAAGGGGAAGGGATCCAATTGATGCTCATCATGATAAAGTACTGATTGCTAACACAGACAAAAAAAGATGGCAAAGATGAGAGCATTCAAAACACTATCACACCTGATGCTGGGAGATTCCAGTGACGCTGCAGAACAATTGGTTGAGCTCTCTGGCCTGGGTTCGATATTTTCAGCATTTCTAAAGAAATCAGACTCCAAATACAAGAAACTATATCCGGACTACTCTCAAAAAGATCAAGAGGAGCATTTAGTATCCATCATCGCATCATTATTTCAAAGCCTGTCTCCTGAAACTGCCCAGCGATTGATTTACAAATTTATTGAGAGCGAGTATGAAAAGCTACACAGATTGGTTCTTTTACATGATCAGTATAAGCTCAAGATTCAAATGGTGGATGCAGGAGAAGAGGACGAAGAGTACTTTGATTTACTTGAAGCTGGACTGTTTACCTTGCAAATGATTGATTTAATAATGCTGTTTTTGATTACGAAATCACCGGAAATCCAATCGGTGCTACCAGAGCTATTAGGGACGATTAATGAGCGTTTAGACAACATCATCAACGTCTTGGAAGGTAAACTTTGCTGACATTAGTGTATTGTGAGAATTTGGATGAAGGAAAGGAAAAGCAGATGATATCCGATATGATTTCCAGTGTTGACATTACCAACGAATAAATTCATACCGTTTCTCGCTTACAAGACATCTATTCTCGACTGGAATCAACTGTAAAAATTGTTTATTAATCAACACGCACTTGTTGCTTTTGTATTGAGAATCAATCCAATAATCATTCCGTACAATCCCAATACTTCAGCAAAAATTAAAATTAATACCATTCCCACAAACATTCTTGGTTGATAAATATATGATCTGACGCCGGCATCTCCAACTAATCCGATGGCATAGCCTCCAGCAATCCCACTGAATCCAACAGACAATCCAGCTGCTAAATGCACACACCCTGCGAACAAGCTGTACCCCTTGGTAGGATCCAAATCATTTGCAATCAATACTGCAATTACCAGTCCATAAACACCAATAATACCAGCCATAACAACTGGAATCAAACTTTTCATCATTCTACATCAAGTATAATTACAATTCCGGTTTAACTTGTCCTAATCCTGCGATACCGATTCCTGATTTCGCTGTACCGTATGCAGCTCCTACTGCCGAAAATATCATTGCACAGGCTGCTCCTGCTAGACCTAGAAATGGCGCAAAGTACGGGCAAGCTTCCCCTCCAAGCGGAACTAGAGATTGCATTTGAAAAATTTAACAACGCGAAAATAGAGTATATTAAGGAAAAGGGTTATTACGAGAGTATTCTTCTGAGCGAGTGAGGCTTACAGAGTAAGCTGCAGGACGATCAAATTGGCGTTGTACGTCACCATCATAGGATGCTATATCCGGCATAAACGTTCTACTTTGTCTGGCTCCATAGTCTCCAAGAGATTCTGGAGGTATGTCTATAGCATCTGACTTTGGTAACTCATCTTCGCTTTCTTGTTTCTCTTTGCCTTTTTTCAAAGTAAACTTTTTCTTCAGCTTGGCTTTGACTTCGTATCGATCCACTCTTTTGGCAATGCAATTAGTAGTTACAGTCCATTGGTCTACTGCCAGTTCGGAAAGCATCGCAATGAGGTACGTTGAGCTGCCAATAGCGAAAAAGATGAACCAAATAAATATCGATCTGGCAAGATATGTTTTCAGCGTATAATCGCCATAGCCTATTGTCATAAACGAACAGTAAGAGAAATAGATTCCTTCTAGAATAGACCACTTTTCAAGGTAAGAGAATATAAACCCAGACACTAGAATGTTTGAGATTACTAAAATCAGAGAGTATACAATCTGCCGAGATATGGTAGACTGAGTAGTTTCAACAATGTGGGATTTTTTCAGCGCATCATTACCAACTATGACCACTGAGGGCAGTCTGCTGTTTCTGGTAATTCTGATAGTTTTTGGTTTAGTCTCCATATTGTTTGCCACTGGTGTTTGTGATAAATCTACTGGATCTAGAATCAAAAGTAATTACCATCTTCGCAATCTTCCAATAGGGGCACATTCTCTTCGATCGGAGATTGGTGGATCACACCAAACCTATATTGCTGAGGTGATTTCGAGATATTTGCCCTTTTTCCATGTCTAGGGATAGCTACTCTGCTGCTAGAGGGCAGATTAAATTCCTGCTGGTCTAGATCGCTGCGACTGTGGTGCAGATCTAGTACTGGCTCTGAAATCCTTCTGTTAATTTTCTTTTTTGAATTAGTAACTTTAAGTTGAGAATCCGCATATACTTTGGAATACTGGGATGCTAATTGGATAGCCAGGAACTCTAATAAAACATTGCGCAGAGACCACATATTTGAGCCTACCAGGCCAATACCAACAAAAGTAATTGGGGGAAGGAATGCCATACCACAAGTAGTTTTTGGCGAATAATCCCCAAATCCAATCGTGGTAAATGTGCAAATACACCAGTACAATCCAATTTCAAAATCCCAGTCCTCCAAAAATCCATATAGTGCCGACACAACTGACATGTAGAAGATGGATGCGATGGTTAACATGATAAACTGGCGCTGTTCGAGTGATAGTTCGTACAGAGTCCATGAATATAACTGATCGTGCGTTAAATTATAGTGATGGTGATATACAGTAAGGCCCCAACAAAGAAAAGACAATGACGCTGCTAATAAATTGTATACAATTGCTTCAGAGTATTTTGATTCGCCAGATTTTAGTGTGAAATGAAAGAACAATAGAGTCAATATACACCCCAGTCCTTGTCCTAGAGATCCCATCATAATGATTCTATATGAAAGAGCAAGTACCTCGTCATCCATTTGATCTTTTTTTCCAGCATCCTTACAAACAATGCGATAGTGCTGGTTATTCCAAATAGCAACGACAAGGCTGATAATAGCCAGATCACTTTTGAATTATGCTTATATAGATCAACTGGAACGGTGATTGATTGCAGATTAATGAACGTCGCTACTGGTAACGCAATTCCAGTCAACAGTGGAATATATTTTTGAATTCGCATAAATAAATTGAAAAATGTTGGAAAATTTAAGAGAAAAATATTTACCTGCGATAACACATAACGTATTTCTGCACTGAAATTAACACTGGATGATTTTGCTTGAGCAAGCTAGTAGTATTATTCATAGAATGCAGGGATGTTTGTTTGAGCGTGGTTCTATGGTGTAGTTGGTTATCACGTCAGCTTTACATGCTGAAGGTCTCCAGTTCGATCCTGGATGGAATCATTTTTTAGTCTACAAATAGGTTGGAAAAGAACACCCTAGCCGACACTTTGTATCGTTGGAATTGAAAGATCGCAATTTCTTTTGATAGGTTTGCATCTGCTCTGGAAACAGAAATTGTCAATAACTATTGACAAAAAGTAAAAAGTGATTCCATCCAGGATCGAACTGGGGACCTTCAGCATGTAAAGCTGACGTGATAACCAACTACACCATAGAACCACGACTCGAAATTTGACTGTTCCTACTAGAATGTGTACCATTTACTAAAATTATGCTTTGAATTGGGCTTTGTAAAGAATATGAGGATTTTATGGCTGCTCCCGTACCTTCCCCAATCCAACTATCGCCATCCCCTCGAGCAGCATATCGAATCCGCAAAGATACAGAATCAATTTAATGTGTACATTTACTGCAAATCAAATCAAATTGACGTGGATATGGATGAACAATTTCACGATTGATTCAATAGCAATGGCCTGCAACTATCTGGTGGTGTTTCATTCAGAATAAATTTCCAGTCGCACAAATAATTGCAATGCACAATAAAGAATTAACCCTACTGCAGCATACCAGTTCAAAAAGTAAAAATGATTCCATCCAGGATCGAACTGGAGACCTTCAGCATGTAAAGCTGACGTGATAACCAACTACACCATAGAACCACGACTCGAAAATTTTCCTAGCGCACACAATGTTGATTTTCAACTTTTCAAATAGTTTGCAATACAACCACCACTTCAACAAGGACAGGAACCTCACTCTCGCTATAATGAACAATAAAACCAAATCTCTCCAAATAACGCTATGGAGTGATCTAAACTTAAGAAAATATGTAAATAAATTTTAGAATTGCTTTGATTTTCTTCCGATTGTTCCATTAACAGTTGTATCATCAGTTATAAATATGTCTATTGGGTATCCAGCATGGTTTTTGGCAATGTAGTTCCAAGTTTGATTCCTAAACAAGTCAACGTCACTAATCTGATAGAGTTCTACTTTTTTCAAAACAACATTTCCATCTGGCAATCCCTGTTTTAATTCTTTTACGATTTCTACTAGCGCATCTACTTGAGTGTCAAACGCCATATAAATCTGCAATTCCTTTAGCAGTGGAAAAGCCCACAGCAACCCAAAGGATAAATTCTGTAAAAACAGCGGGTTTGGCGGTTTTTGATGCTGGATGGGGTATTTGATCATTCCTACTTGAACGTTTTCTATTCTTGACTTGTACTTTGTAAACATCCGCCAAAACTCTTTATCCACTACATCAATCTGAAAAAACCTCTTCCCAACCTGCCAAGCGACCTTAAATTAGGCAATTTCTGAATCAACTCAAACAACCATTTTGCAGTATGCACTTTCTGATCAAAGTCTGCAAGTAGTACTGTCAAGTTCTTCAAATACCCAAGTAGATCCATCGTCGGCTTCCAGTAGTCAATCACTATATCCAGAAACGGGCCATCAAACACTAGTTTGGTAAGTGATAGTGGTAATTTCAAGTTGGTGTACGAAAAAAAAGTTTCTTGGTTTATGAACCGGCCAGATGATTGGTAAATTAGCGTCTTCAACTGCGGCAACTTGATTCGCATGTCCTTGTTGATATAAATAGTCAAAGAATCACAATCCGGAACTACTACTCTCTTTCCAGATTCTTTGACAACAAAATGTTTAAATCCTTTTATCAATTTTGTGCTTTTATATAATTGAATATTGTAATTGTTTAAAACAGGATAAAATATTTTGAGGTGATCGACTAGATTCTCTTTGGTATCCAAGTCTCTGTAAATTATAAAGTACAGATATTCTGATTTTCGTGTTTCCATTTTATAATCTTTGGATTCTATAAATTCTAATCTTGCGGTTAATTTGAACCTCTTGAAACTAGAGTTGGAGATTTAATTACCAGCGGTTACTCTATTGTTACCTCAATTAACAGCACTGTACCTTTTACAAGTTTGTTGCATCGTTAACTGGTCTCTGGTGGGCAAGAATTCGTATACAAGCATCACTAATTCTAAAGGAAGCATTGGGAAAGGTAATATAGAATTCAAAAGAGATTAATTTTTTCAAAAAAAGAAATCTCCAATATGGAGGATGTTTGCAGAGTCTGTCGATCAGTTTCCCAAGAGCCGTTGTTCCATCCATGTAAATGTTCCGGCTCAATGAAATATATCCATCAGTCATGTCTTGAAGAATGGCTGCAACACTCTGGAAAGAAACACTGTGATATTTGCAACCACGTATTTGAATTTTCTCCCGTTTATCATGAAAATGCACCTACAAGCATAGGGTTCTTTACGGGATCCAGTATAGTGATTAATAGGGTTATTAGGCAGCTGGTGTATTATTGGAGGGTGTTATTAGCCGGATTCTTATGGCTGATTTGGGTTCCTTTTGTCACTTGCTGGACCTATCGGATATTTTTGAATCCAAAGAGGATGTTTGACTTTCAAAATACAAATGCTCAACCAATTATATCAGTTTACTTGAAGGGTTATTTATCACAGGAATATTTAGCTATTATTGAACAGATTGAAATGTTTTATGATTGGCCACACTTGCTAAAGTATCTATGATTAATATTAGAGTGTTTTTATCTGATGTATTTGAAGGACAGATTGTGGCCGCTTTGATTGTTGTTCTAGGGCTGATGTTTTTGTTGTTGAGAGAATACCTAGCGAATGTTGAACCAAGGGATGAATTATTGGTGCAGAGAAATGAATTGGAGCGACAACTAGAGGAAATTAGAAGAAGACAGCAAATTCCTCCAGATGCTCAAGGTCAACCAAATATATTGCAACACGTTCAGCCTAATCCTGCCCGAGTGCCATTAGTTCAGCCAACCCCAGCTCAGCTACAAACAGTTCAGCCAACCCCAGCTCAGCTACAAACAGTTCAATCAAACACAGCTCAACTACAAACAGTTCAACCAAACACAGCTCAACTACAAACAGTTCAACCAAACACAGCTCAACTACAAACAGTTCAGCCAAACACAGCACCAATTGCTGATGAAATTGAAAAACAAATACCACAAAATCACACCAAAGATGCTTTCACCTTAACTTCAGCCTCCAGTGAAGAAATCGTTCGAGGCGACAAAGATAAACATATTCTGGATACACCAAGGAGATACAATCTGAGGCCAAGAAGAGAAAAGGAAGAAATAAAACAAAAGCTGGAAAAGAAAAGCAGTCAAGAATTTTCGCCTGTATCTGATAATCCAGTAGAGTCTTCGAGCAAAGATTCCATACTGCAATACTTTGAAGAGGGTGAAAAATTGGTTTTAAAAGAAAGTCATGGGATGGGTAAAGGAAAGGAGAAACTTGCTGAAGAAAAGGCGGACCGAAAAGGCAAGAGAAAGAGAGATGAAAATGATGCTGAAGCTGCAAAAATGCGTCAAATGGATTTCGATTTTCAATCTCAAGTTAAAAAACACCGCGAAGTAGAACGCATTCGACTGCAATCTCAAAAAGAACTCCAAACCCCAGAAACGCAAGCTGCGCAGTCAGATGAAGAAAACCTTGATAATTTCTTGGCTGATAATTTGCAAGACCTCATTGATATCATCGGTGATGAAAACAACTATCAAGTTAATCAAATACCACAAGTTAACCAACAGCCAGGAGTTAATCAGCTGCCGCAAGTTCGCCAACAGCCACAAGTTAATCAACGACTTGGTGAGCCAGATGCACAAGTTAATATTGGTTTGAACGTTGGTATCGCTGATGGAGAAATTGTAGCGCAAATTGAACTGAATGATGTAAATGCCTTTTTGGATTTGGTTGGTGTAAACGGTCCTGTTATCAAATTGCTTCAGAATGTTGTTGTTATTCATTTGCTCGTCATTTTGATTATCTGTCTAGGTTTGTGGGGACCGTATATTATTGGATCATCTATCTTTTACACATTGAACGATATTGTCTGGCCAGGCATAGAAAAAGCCTTTACTGTATCAATTGATTTCCTGCAAAGCGTATCAGACCCTATAATCGAGCCTATTGTTGATTTAATTGTTGGAATTGTTCACGAAAATGCTACAGAAAGTAAGAATGATGCTGTGGCGGCTGTGTTATCCTCAATTACCAGAAATGTTACTAATAGCACCAGTGCAGTTGAACGGACATTTATTCAGTCGCTTCAAGAGGACTTGGCATCGATTTTATTTGGATATGTAATTATTGCCATTCTCGTTTTATTGTATGCAGTAATCATTATTAATTTTAGAGCCAGGCCGGCCTTTTGAACCATCCACTAGTTCGATCTATTGGGCAGCTATTCCACAGCGTCAATGAAAATCTACTACTTGCGCTCAAAATCACCGTATTTGTAGTAATGGAACTGGCTGTATTCCCTTTCTACTGTGGAGTATTCATTGATTTGCTCACAATTCCAATATTTGGGCCAGGAACAACAATAGCACAAAGATACTCTATTTTTGAGAGCCATCCGTGGATGTTTGTTTTCGTTCACTGGATATTGGGATCGACATTCATGTATCAATTTGCCACTTATGTTGCTTTATGCAGAGAAACTGTACGTCGGGGTGTATTGTGGTTTGTACGTGATCCATCTGATCCTAATTTCAATGCAATGAGAGAAATTATGAAACGCAGTGTAGCTGTTCAACTAAAAAAGTTATTTGTAGGTATCCTTTTGTATGGAACTGTTCTGGTAGCGGTGGTTGGCGGAAGTGTGCAAATGATAGTGCTGTGTGACTACATTACCAGTAGGTACCTTGGCAAACATTCGCTGTTCCATATTTTCCCACTGCGCCTTGAATACTAGTAATTCAAATTAACCAAAGCGATACCCTTACCGAAATACCGTTTGATTTATTCTTTTTCCAATTTGGTCTGCCGCAAATCGTCAAGTTAATTGCACCTAAAGCAAAGTTTAGATATTTGAACACTTTATGGTTTAATAATATGGCTCGATTTTCCCGCCTATCTTCATTCTTAATCGGAGGAGAGTATCCCAACGAAGAATCCGACACTGAAGAACCAGTAGAAATCCGTCATATGACTGTTGGTGAACCACAGAAAAAGATATCCAAACAGGTTGTGAATGAAGACGGAACTTTAAGCAGTCTTGTTTCGGAAGATGAAGATGGATGGGAAGATGAACACCAAAGCGAATTCAACCCCAAGGCATTATTTGAAGAGGAAAAAGTAATCAAGATCAAACCACGACACACGAGATTGCGCTATATGCGTGTACCAAATCACGATACTGTAGAGGTTATACCTGGCGACAGAATGCTTGTGTTTATGGATGAAGATAATGAGGTTTTTGGCCGTGCAACCGAAACCCCGGAACAAGTAGCCGCCAACTGGACCAAAGTTTATGTTCCAAACTTTTTCTATACTCGGATTTTCTTCTTCCTGTACTCTATGATGTTTACGTTTATGGTGTTTATCCCAACCGTTCTTTTTGCTCCACGTAATTATTTGCTGATTTAGTTATTGCCGGCCGTTATTTTTTCTACAAATTGGATCGAATTACAGTTGTACAAATCAGCATTCCAGGATATGTCATACCTATTGCTTCAAAACGTCCTGATGTTCCTACCCACGACCTGTTTTGTTTCTTTGCTGGGTTGTGTATTTTGTACGCTTTAGGATACATTCTTTATGGGGTTTACAGGCTGCTCGGGTTTGGCAAGCATGCCCTTCGTCGGCGATCTTCGATCCGTCGTCGCCCAGGCGTCAATTTGGACCATATGGCCACTGCTGAAATGACACCTTCCCTTTCTGAACGCCTTTTAACCTGGTGGACAAGAAAAGGGCTATTCGCAACATATAAATTCTTCAAAGCTAGCTATTTAGTGCTCGTAGTTGCATTGATTATCCCAATTTTAGTCGGTTCCTTGCTGAACGTATATTTAATGACTCCAATCCACAATTCACTAGGCCGTGTACCGATTTCTTATGTTCTGATGGAATGGTCCACTGGAGCTATGGCTACTCGTGTTGGTTACAACATTTTATTGCTTGCGCCAAGAGGAAGGATACCACAAATCATACTGGAAGCTGCAAATGCGGGGCTTGTACAAATTAATCTGAGCAAACTGAACAAGCATATCTTTTTCCCATTCATTGGATATTCACTGGTAGCTGTTTCAATACCATATTTAGCAAACTTTATCGAAATCGTGGCCGGTATAACTTTATTAATATAGATCTCCCAAAAGATTTACTTTCGGATATAGTGAAAATATTCGGTGCAGTGTCGGTGGTTGGACTTTACATTGGATACAAGATAATCAAAAGCACCTATATTTCGATCAAGAATTGGCTTGACCATCTAAAAGATGATCAGTACTTGGTTGGAAGACGTCTTCATAATATTCAGGAAGCAAATGAACAACAATAAATATTGCAATATATTAATGGAATTAATGTTTTTCTTTTTGTGATGCAAAGCGCAATGGATGTATAACCGCACCTGTTTTTGTTGTGACTCTTGGCTGAATCATCTTGCCGTGCGCTCCTTGGGTGTTCCACTCCTTTCCAAGTGGTGTCATAATAGTGCGTTCATACTGTTCACGATTATCAAACCCGTGCGGGACTTGCGTCTGCATGTATTTTCCAGCCTACAATCAGGATCAATTACCTTTTTCTGCCTCTTTTCGTTGATGATAACATGGTTTAGGTGCTTATCCTGTCTTTTGCTCAGATCTACCCCGTCTTTTGTTTTGATTACCGTCACTTTGGGTTTCACAGCAGCGACACCTGGGCCAGACCAATTTCCCCAGCCCGGCAACCCTTGCTCTTCAACAATTCCAGTTTCTTCTTTGGAAATCAATTTCTTTTCCCTTGCAAATTCCTAAATTAAATATCGAGTACTGCTTCAATGTCATCATTTGCAAAAGCCATTCTCATAATTTGCTGGGTAGACATATCTTCCAATTCAGACGTATTCAAGATATTCTTTTCATTCGCTGGTGGCACTTCAGATGTGGGGTTCTTTCCTCTTTTTCTTTCCTTCTTGGCTTTAATCACGTTCGCTTGTATTTCAGGAATCAAAAGGGCTTCTGTTTCCTCTTCCAAAGATTTCAAATGTGCGTCTTTCACGGCTGCAAGTTTGGCAATAGCTTTCTCCGTTTTGCTGTTCTTTTCAAACTGCTTGTGCGTGGATGAAATAGATTTTTTGACAACAGAGATGTCCTCTCCAGTTAACCATGGGTTAGCATCCTCATCAGCTTCCTCAATGCTGCTTGGCATGATATCAACTTTGAAGCTACGAGTTGGTTTGGCTTCTGTTTTTGATTTAAAAGATTTGGGAGCCTGTTCGCTCTTTTTCTCTGGCTTGGTTGTATTTACGTTAGCTTTGAATAAAACTTCTTTTTGTTCTTCAATATCATCGAACGATTCCACTGCAAATATACCGGTAGATTTAGTTTGTACATTTACAGGGCCAGAAGCTTTTACTACAAAATCTTCGCCATCCGAATTATCGTTTTCCAACTCTGAATCATCTAAAATTTCTGATTTCTTTGCGGTAAATACGTGTCTTCCATTTTGACTTTTAATGTTGCTCACTTCTGGCTCTTCATAATCTGAATTCAGGTGCTTTTCGTAATCTTCCAATTCACGTTGTGCTTCTAAAATTGCCTGTTCACTTTCGTATTTCTGCCTTTGAACTCCTTTTTGCATGAACTTCATGGCGAATAAACCCTTTTTGGGACCGTCATCGTCACCATCCTTCAAATTATTCAGACTATTAATTCCACTCTGTAACACTTGCTCATCGTCGCTGGCATGTTCTTCTTCCAAACCATCAGATTCATCAGAGTCGACACCGGCTATCTTTCTCCTGAGTTCTTCTCCCTTTCGTAATTGATCCATCAATGCTTTATGTCCCTGAAATTAGTTTCAATAACCTCTGACCCTTCTTCGTTTGCACGGCCCATTAATCGCTTCGCCCACTTTCCTGTATTCTTGTGCTTCAAAGTCATGCGTTCTTTAGCCCTTTCAAACTCCATCCGATCCATTTCTTCCTTTGCTCTTTCAGGATCTAATTTTTGTAATTCTTCCAGAGACAGCTCTGCATTATTCTTCTCTGCTGCTTTCTTTGCAATCTTGCGGTATGTTTTACTTTTAATTTTTGCAATTCTCTTTTGTTTCTTTTCTTGGAAAAACATCAGAGATCTCATCTTTGCCAATTCTGCTTGTCTTTCGGCCAACTACGATTAAACCGGAATACCTCTTCTTTTGAAATCTTTTGCAGTTCCAATTCTTCCATTTCCTTTTGCTTGCGTTCGGAGAGCCCAGCCTGTTCCAAAACTTGATTTATTTCCATTTCCATTTCGGTGAATGGCTCAAACTTTCCAACCAGAGCACCACTGGACAAATTAATTGGAGGAGGTTCGTTCATTGGAAAAGAAATTGTATCTGCTTCCCTATTCTTTTTGACAAGCTGCGTCCATTTTGAAACAGATTTATCTGCTTCTTCCTTTGCAGCCTGACGGTTAAATCTATCTTGAATCCTAGGTGCTAAAGGAGCTGCTAATGGTTTGGCATCTAAATTTTCCATTACATTCAATTGTTTTTTCATTTCGCCAAAATTTGTATCTTCGCCAGCAGCTGAAACCAAATCTGACAGTGCAACCTTCTTTCGACCAGTAGATTTATTGCCCAAAGTGAACTCTGACTCCTGGAATGATTCATTTCTCTCTTGTATCCTCTTTCTTTTAGTCTTTGACGATTCCGTATTGTAGACGCTGTCCACCATGCCTTCCAATTCGACATCATCTTCCTCTTCCTCTTCACTATCCATAATATCGCCGATATCTTCACTCATATCAGATTCTTCATGTATAGGTAGCAGGTCTACTCTAGTGGCCTTGGATTTTGAAACAGGCTTTGGTTTTTCATCCAGCATTTCGGATAAATCCATATATTCACCTTCTTCCTCCTCTTCCAGTTCGGATTCACTTTCATTCAGATCCAACTCAGTCTTTTTCTTTCTTGTTGGTTCTTTTTTTGTGGAAGTAAAGAATAATCCATATCTTTCTTCATCAGAATCGTTGAATGCTTCATCTTCTGTGATTTCTTCGTCATCTTCTGCATCAATTTTGTCGACAGAGTACTCTACACTTTCAATTTGGTCCAAGTTCTTTCCGTCAGTGTGTCCACCACCACCTCTTCTAGCCAGGAGTTTTCTGGTTTGGTCATCGTCATCTTGCGCATTAAATACATCCAGATTTACTTTCTTGCTCTTCTTCTTTCCCAGCTTTTTTATTATCTTGCCCATTTTTTCTGCTAAAAAAAACAAAAAAAAATATCGGATTATTGTAATTTATTTCAAGTTCTAATGGCAATTGAAATTACTAAATGTTCAATCGCTTCCAAGCCGCTTTCAGAATTAAAGCCAAAAGTTTGCTATACTCTATATCCTCCAACTTGGCCATATAAGCAAACTTGCCGTCCCAACACCAACCTGGGTTAGGATTGACTTCCAATAACTTGATGGTACCTTCAGCATTACTTCGAAAATCAAAACGTGCATAATCGCGGCATTCAAATCTTTTCCACAATTCGGTACATGTTTTTTGGAGATTTCGAATAGTTTCATTGTCCAAATCTGCCTTTTCATAAGTGATGTCTGTCCAGTAAGGAGATTTAGGATCCCATTTAGACTCATATCCAAGAATCGGAGGCAAATTCCGGTCAACAATCTTGGAATAGTTGACTTGGATAACCGGCAAGAATTTGAAACCAGTTTCTTCATTGCCAATCATACCCACACCATATTCTTTACCTTGTAAATATTCTTGAACTAGAATGTCGTGCAAGTTCATATCGCAGAGTTCCTCGATATATGAAATAAGATCAGTAGAGTTTCTAGCTATAGATCGTTGGGTAATACCAAGAGAGTTGTCTCCTTTGATGGGTTTGATGAATACAGGATAGCCCATTTTGGAAACTTGTTCTATAATACACGAGAGTGGCTGGATTTTCCCCAAATAAGTTATTTCTGTTGGGGTTGGTATACCAATAGCTTCTGCAGAACGATTAACCAAACCTTTATCATAGCAGAATGCAAGACAGTTTGGACCAGCTCCAGAATATGGAACTTGCAACAATTCAAGTAGAGCTGGAACGTGCAGTTCCTTTAATGCTTCATTGTTCCATCCTTCATCACACAAATTGAACACAAACTCAGGCTTGTTCCTGGTCAGTTGTTCAATCACATCACTGTGGCTATCCAAAACAGTAATTGAATCGTATGAATAGCCACTTCTATCTAAAGCTTCTAGTAACTTGCGTCTGGTTTCCAAATCTTCTTCATTCCAAGTGTTGTTCAGTTTTCCAACACATGGCTGTGAAGGATCACCAAGTAATAGGGTTACATGAGGTACTTTAATTTTCACAGGAAGTTTTGGAAGGACGGCGGGAGTAGTTTCAACTGCGGGCTTCAAACCAGTAATCACCATTCTTTGCTCCATCATGCCCAAATCTTCGTTTCGTTTTGAGAGTTTTTGAGTCATTGTAAAGGTTTTCGTTGACTTCGGAACCACAACTTGCAATCCTACCTCTTGCATCAAAACGTGCAGGTCGTCTCTAGAATAAAGACGCTCTTGATAGAATTGATCTCGCACCACACCCTTATTTGTAATCGTGATAATTTCTCTAGAGTTCAATCGGGTAGAGTCTTTTGAAAGTTCTCTTTCTCTACAGACAAAAGTGGTATCGTCAACCCATTCCCAGCTCTTTTCAGCAAAATTTTCACGCATGTAGTCTCCGTCAGTAAGGTCAAGAACTAATCTTCCTCCAGGTCTCAAGACGCGCATAATCTCCTTTAAAACCGCCTTGTCTTGGTCATCGTTAGAGAAATATCCAAAAGAATTTCCCAAGAGCAAGACAAGGTCAAAGTTTTCTTTTGGATATGGTATTTGTCTACAGTCGCCAACTGTAAAGAATGTTTGTGCAGTGACATTTTGAAATGCGGCTCTTTCCTAAATGGTCAGATAAATTGATACTTGAGCCAAAGATATCAAGTATGAGGATTGATCATGTCCATGAACTAGTAAATGCGGATATTCCTTGATGAGGTGAAGAGAATGTCTGCCCTGTCCACAACATAGATCTAAAATCTTTCCAGGTTCTATTTAAAAATCGCTTACCACCAACGCTTCTTTCGTCTACATCGACTTCGCTGCCCTTCATGAAAATGCTTTTTATCTCTGGTATTCTGATGAGCTCTTCTAATTCTTCGCGTGTTATAGCTGGATCTTCTACAACGTCACCATCAGTTTTGAGATACATGGCATCAGAGAACAGCGTTTTCCACCATTGTTCTGGAACCATTTCTTGCAAATTTGAAACCCTTCCGTAGCAGATTGGGGTATCCTTGTTGCGCGCCTTTTCAGAGTAATTTGTCGCAGCTTTGACGAGAGAAGCTGAGGACTCCATCAATTTATCCAAATCTCCTCTCCAAGCCGGTGGCGGTGGTTCTTTGTTTATGATCTTCTTGTTTCTTGGAGCAGACATTAGTCTTCGCGGTAAGAACAAATTTGATCAAAAGTGAGCCACCGAGAACCACGACATGACAAATTCGCAGCCAATACAATTTATCCGTCTTGTTGCGAGTAGCTCCTTTGGCATTACTTGTCAGACAGCTTTAGCAGATGGGAAAAGTGGTCTTCAAGTGGGATTAAATGGCACGGCCGAAATACCAGGAGCAGCTTGTGCTTTGTGAAATCATAAATAATATTTATTGAAGGACATACAATTAGGCTCCCAGCAAGTTGCTATGCGCATGCTCAATGTGATACTGCATTAGTAATGGATTACCTTTAGACCATTCAAGTTTTTGTATCTCTTTGCGCAATCTGTCACCGTGCATTGATATGGTTTGTGAATAATATTGTTCATTTCTGGATCGCCAGTATCTTCACAGTGGCCGTGGTGCATATGATATTTCAAACCTCCAGGATTCTTGTACGACTTGCTGCAACCCACTATCTTGCACTTGTAGGGGCGATCATCGCGATCAGCCACTTCTTCCATTTCTTCATCCTGCACTTCAGTTTGTGGCGCCGATGAATCATTCGCTGCTTCTGTATCCATAGCATCCTGATTTCTAATGTATTTTGTCGGCCCTTCTAGTGTAATTGGAAAAGTATTTGGAGGCGACTCAACCGTCTGTCTCCATGGCTGCGGAGGGGATGGCTGCATACGCTTTCTGATTATAGAAGTGTCGAACGCTGATAGGTGGTGATTTTCATTCTGATATATGTCAGATAATGCGACTGATCCGGTTTGAGGATTTCTGTTCTTTTTGTCGCTGTAATCAGTCATTTCAACATCTTGAACATTGTCAATAATGAATGGGAGATCATCATCTTCATCCATGTCGCTTTCCAGAATAACATGGTTCTCTTCGAAATGCTGTAATAGTTCATGCAAATCCCTCAATTTGATACCACAGCAGGAAAAGTCCTTACAGAACTGGTCTTCCATCCCAGCAAAGTACGCCAAATCCCTCGAAGGAGTTCCGACTGCCGAATTACCTTGTTGCTGGGTAGAATACTGAAAATTGTAATACGCTCTAACATTACCAATTAATTACTCTAAGAAACCCGGGTTTGTGAAGGATTTGTTTAGCGAATTGCTAATTGATTTTGAGAGGGATCTTCCCAACGACTCCATAAACCTTGTTCTGTGTTCCATACTTCCTATCGGTACGTCTAGTGAGGGGTAATAATTCATGGTTGAAATTTAAATAGTGAAGTCTAAAGAGGAAATTTCAGCCACAAGTCTAACCGCTGTCACAAAACAAACAACCCAATAGAACTTGAAAGTGATCAAACCAAACGGGTCGCTATTCAGCTTTGCTACTGCAGCCCAATTCTCCTAAGCGGTGAAATTTATTCTCGTTCAGCAGTCGTGAAAATCACTTTAAACATTTTGGAAATTTGGTCAGGGCACCAGACAATGTATGAAACAAACCTGGCTTGAAAAGGTTGTTTCTCAGTGAATATTAAGCGGGTAAGCGGTAATCCATAATATATGTTTGGAATGTGTAATAATCGAGCCCGCAATGTGATTCTCGTGCCATACGCAGGGAACGACTGATAACCGCTTGGTGTTATTCCGCATTCGAATATTCTGAATTTCTAAAACAGTCAGCTCGTGATGAGAAATATCACACTGGCACATAAATTGATAATGAACAAGAATTTATTGAGCTCTGTTTTCCAACCATTCAGCAACTTGGTGGCCGTACAAAGTTCTCCAAGCCAACAATTGCCGGGCAGTTTCCAGGCCTTTGAGGACGGCTAAAGTTGATCCAGTAGGAACTTTAAAGTCAGGGTCAATCATTTCAATAAACAAATTTTCAGCTTCGGCAATCAAGAATGGCTTGGTGAACGATTCAACGACACTCTTCAAAAGAGCATTAAGATCAAACAGTTTCAATTCAACAATTTCGTCCCACTATGGTTAGAAAAACTTACCGAATCTAAAAGGAATAGCCATACTGAAATGTGACCAACTGGTGACAAGGTAGCAACTTGGGTAAGCAAAGTTGGAATATCTTGCTTTCTTACCTCTCCGCCGATAGCAAACGACAGGGTTCTTGCTTGCAAGTATGGAGTTGCAGTAGAAGCCAACGCATGCAAGTAAATTTGCTGTTCTGGGGCAAAGGTAGACTCCTTGAACTTGCTTAGAACAAATTCGTAGTCTTCCAAGTCCCCGTACAAGACACCAGCGTCATAGATAGCACCATAGACATCAGGTTTGACTGGAAGTTGATCAATCTTGCCATCTTTGATCATCCTAAAGTATTTTACTGCAGTTTGAACAGAGTCCTTGTGGTTGTTTCTTACAGCTTCAGAGAACAATCTTGAGCGAAGTTTTGCGCGAAGGTGGTGATCTTTAGTGTCCTTGGAGGTTTCGGTCCATCCAATATGCTTGATAACTTTTTCAATGATGGAAGTTTGGAATTTGATCAAAGGACCATAGGTTGGATAGATGGCAAAAATGTTCTTTAATGTCTCCATATCTTTCAGCGCAGTTTCCCAAACCAAAACGTTGGTTTCTTGTTCAAGAATTTCAAGTAAATCAAGAGCGATAGTAGAGTCTTCCAATCTGCCAGTAAAAGTCATTGAGAACACATCACTGATCAAACCAGCTCTTTCAACAGCAGGAAGGAATTCCAGATCCTTTTTCAACCACTCAATAACATACTTGTAGGTCTTGGTGTTGTATAATGATCTATAGAATCCAGTTTGTTGGAAATTTGCCAGCAGAATAGAGTCTGCTGGATACTCCTTGTCGAATTTTACAGCAACCTTTCCTTGTTTGGCAATTTCAGCAAACCCTCTGCCTAATAGTTTTGGTATGCCAGTGGCATTGGAGTAGACTGCATAGGAGAGAGGGACGGACCAAAGTTGATCCGCTGGATCAGGAATCAAAAAGTTCAATGCATCAACTGGCTTCTTTAGTTCATCGTCGTCGACCAAGTTTGAGAACACGAATCTTTCTTGCTTGACTTTAACAGATCCCGTTTTCAATTCTGCAAAAGTCAAGAATGGGAAACCAGGCTGATCGGTCCATCCATGCATAAATTTACCAATATCTTGATCAGTTCTTAATGCATCCCACAGTTCTTGAGTGTGGGCATTTCCATAAGCATGGTCAGTCAAGTAATTATGGAGCTTGGAGAAGAACAGTTCTTTTCCATACTTTTCATTCATCCATGACTCCAACATACGGATGATTGAAGAGCCTTTTCCGTACAAAATATCTGTGGAAGCCTTTTCGCTTGGATTTTCAACCTTTTGGGTAATTGCATGGGAGAATAGGGATTCGTCAGCATGTAGCGCTTTCACAAAGTCAGTCGGGATAAATTGATCAGACATATTCCAATGCGGTTCAACAGCATCAGTGCCCTTGTATTGCATGAATCTAGCGAAACCTTCATTGAGCCATAAATCATTCCACCAATCTAAAATTAAGAATAATTACCCATGGTTACCAAGTTTCCAAACCATTGGTGAGAGATTTCGTGCGCGACTACAGTAGCAACTCTTTGTTTATTGTCAGGGGTGGATCTTTTAGGGTCAAATAACAAGGCAGTGTCCCTATAAGTAATCAACCCCCAGTTTTCCATAGCTCCAGCATTAAAGTCTGGAATGGCAATCATCTAATGTTATAACTTTGTTACATCAAGCTTAGGAAGTGGATACTTGATATCAAAAACATCTTCAAAGTATTCAAGAATTGGCACGCCAACTTTTAGTGCATAGTCGCCCAAGTCGGTGGAACCAGGGGCGGTGAATACAGACACCTCCACTCCATTCTTGGTTTTGGCAGAAATAGATTCAAAGTCAGATACGATAAAGGCGACCAAGTACGTAGACATTCTGACTGTTGGGTGGAATTCGTAAAGCTTCTTGTCGCCAATCGGCGTGACGGCCTTTACTTGCATGTTGCTGAGGGTGTGATACTGTGAGTCAACAGTCATGCTAATTTCGAAAACAGCCTTCTTGTTTGGTTCGTCAAAGCAAGGGAAAGCCAAACGCGCGCTAGTATCTTCAAATTGGGTGGTAGCTAGATATCTGGTTTCTCCTTCCTTCTTGTAAGATGCCAAATAGTACCCGGCCATGTTTTGGTTGAGCTTTCCATAATATCCAAGCGATAATATATACTCACCGACAGGAAGGGGCTTTTCAAAAAAGAAAGACATTTGGTCGTATTCAGGGCGGATAGAAGCATGAGAGAACTCGATTTCAACTTCTGATTCGGTGGATACCAAATCAATAAATTTAACTTCGAGATCTTTCTGGTGCAAAACAATAATCTCGGTCTTTTTCAAGATTTCAATGGTGATATGGACTTTTCCTTCAAAAGTAAAGTCATGCAAGTTGGTAGCCTTGTCCAAAAGGTAGTACTTTGGTTCAATCCAAGAGGGCAATCTGATATTATTCCATTCTTTTTGAACAACCGTATTGGTTTCAAATACACCTTTGAAATGGAATGGAGCAATCGTGAACAGGCACAATGCAATTAGAATTCCATAAAAGTACCCTGACCAGCGTTTTGGCGATTTTCGTTGTTGGGATTCCACCTAGATTAGTTGCAAGTACCCCAAGCAGTGTCTAGAGTTAATCAAGTCTTACCAATTTTTCCGATGAAGTGTTCATTAAAGTCGGAAATGGCTCTTCCACTTTTTTTAAATAGAAAGTCAGTTGCTTGTGGCTTTGCATACAAGCTCCTCATCCAATGCAGAGCAGATCAAAGCAAGAGAAAGAAGGAAGGCATGCTGCCAAAGATACCCGGAATCGTCTTGCAATGCACAATCATGCGTTTTAGGTCCAAAGATTTGCTTTTGGTTCCGCATGAAACATCTGTGTGCAGTGATGACTCAAGTTGCCTCTAAATTATCAGTAAGGTGTGGCATCCATTTATTAATTCATTGGTTAGAACCCTTCTTTTGTCAGCCAATCTGCGACTTGACCACCATATAGACCCCTCCAAGCCAGCAGTTGGCGCGATGTCTCTAATCCTTTCGATACGGCCGTTTTAGATCCAGGAGGAACATAAAAGTCTGAATATTCATCTGATACGAATAATCTATCTGCTTCTTTGATCAAGTATGGATTAGTGAAAGACGACACTACTGTCTTTAAAATTGAATTGAGTTTGTCAAATCCAACCTCCTCAAATATATCAACAGTATAGTCCCAATTATCCAACAGGAAGTACCATACAGTTAAATGTCCAACTGGAGAAAGGCCGGCAACTTGGTTAATTAGCAATTCCAAGTCCTGTTTTCTAACTTGCCCACCAATTGCGAAATTGAGTGTGCGTGTTTGAAGAAATGCAGTTTTTGTTGATGCTAGTGCGTGCAGATATAGCTGCTGATCTGGTGCAAATGTTGACTCCAAGTATAGCCTTTGAACATATTCATAATCTTCCAATCCGCCGTATATAACGCCAGCATCAAAAATTGCACCAAATACGTCTGCAGTGACAGGAACACTCTCTTTCTTGCCTTGTTTGATAAGGTTAAAGTATTCTAGGGCTTTAGCAACAGTCAGGCGATGGTTGTTTCGAACGGCTTCGCCGAATAATCTGGCACGAAGTAGCCCTCTTAAATGGTGCGAGTCTTTGTCTTTGGAAGTCTCTATCCATCCAATTGACTCGATAACATTTTCAATCAAGCGTGTTTGGAAAGCGATCATAGGACCGTAAGTAGGGTAGAGGGCAAATATATCCTTTAGGGTCTCCATATCTTTGAGCACATTGTCCCAAACAAGGATATTTGTATCTTTTTTCAGCAGTTTCAAGAGCTCCATTGATATAGTTGGGTTTTTCAATCTCCCTGAAAATGTCATTGCAAAGGCATCACCAATCAAACCAGCTCTTTCAACAGGCGGGAAAAAGTCCAAGTCGGCATTTAGCCATTCGATAGCATATTGGTAAGTTTTTTCCTCGTACAATGATCTGTATACTCCTGTTTGACCGTAATTTGCAAATAGTACATAATTTGGATACTCTTTATCAAATTCAATCTGAATATCTTCTAAACTTGCAATTTCAGCGAAACCTTTGTATAAGCGGGTCAGAGTTCCTGTTTCATTCGAGTATAATGTGAAAGACACAGGTACAGACCATATTTGGTGATCATTGAAATCTGGATTAATCAAATTCGCAAATATAAACCTATTCTGCTTGACAATTGCGCGAGATTTCCCCAAGTCCTTGAACTCGAGGAATGGGAAACCAATATTATCAGTCCAAGAATCCATAAACTTGCTAATATCTTGATCGATACTAAGAGCATCCCATAGCTGGCTTGTTTTGGCATTCCCGTATGCGTGTTTCTTTAAATAAGTGGAAATTTTGTCGATAAATGCATTTTTGTAGTATTTTTCATCCATCCACGCTTCAACCATACGAAGGACAGATGAGCCTTTGGCGTATGAAATAGCATCAAAGATCGTAGAAATTTCTTCGGGGTTACTTACTGGTTGGGCGATTTGGTGGGTAAATAAAGATTCGTCTGCCTGTAATGCGCGAACAAGATCATTTACAATAAATTGGTTGGACAGGTTCCAGGATGGTTCTGCTGCAGCCGCAGCTTTATATTGCATGAATTCAGCAAATCCTTCATTAAGCCATATATCAGTCCACCATTCCATGGTTACCAAATTTCCAAACCATTGATGAGCAAATTCGTGGGCAATTACTAATTTAACGATAAAATACCCGTTGCTACTCGTTGCTTATTACCTGGTGTTGAATTCTGTGGGTCGTACAAGATGGCGGTATCTCTATATGTTATTAATCCCCACTAGATTAACCACAAAATTACATTCTCCATCGCGCCAAACTTCATATCTGGAATTGCAATTAGATCTAATTTAGGGAGTGGAAAATCGATATCAAAGGCATTCTGGTAGTACTCTAAAATAGGGACTGTTACGCTGAGGGCATATTCTGCAAGCTTTGAAGACCCTTTTGCAGTATACACCGATAACTTTACGCCGTTGCTTGACTCGGTTGATACTGATTCGAAACTAGAGTTAATCCTCTCATACTCTGAAACAACATAAGCAACAAGGTAAGTTGACATTTTCACACTTTGTTCAAAATGAAATGTATGTGTTACGCCATTATCAGCGGTGGTAATCAAAGGCATGTTATTCAAGGCATGGTAAGACTTTTCCGTTGTCATTGATAACTGGAATTTGGCTTTCATCTCTGGTTCATCCAAACAGGGAAAAGCAAATCTCGCTGAAATAGGTGCAAATTGGGTTGTTGCGATATACTTTGTTTCAGACCCCAACTTGTATGTAGCCAAGTAATACCCGGCATTGTTGTTTGCTAATTTGCCATTGAACTTTAACGAAATTTGATATTCCCCTTCATCCAAGATGCTGTTAAAGTGATAAATTGCATACTGATATTGGGGCACATATTCCTGGTGGGACAATGGTATTTCTTGATTTGAATGAAGGGGTTTGAAACCAGCAAAATCCACAGATAGCTCCTGATGATGTACAATAACAAAATCCGTCTTTTTGGAAATATTGAGGGCAATATTGACAGTTCCATGAAAAACAAATCTGTTCATATCGGTAGTTATATCCAGCTCGTATTTCTCTGGCCTGATATACGATGGTAGCCTGATGTTGTGATATTTTGGGATCGCAGCAATAGCGGAAATATTATACCGTGGCTGAAGCCAGATTGCAACGACGATAAAGCATAGTAGTAGGGTAATGTACTTGCTTCGGGCAGTTTCTGTTTTCCTCTTCATAAACCAAAATAGAAAAATCGGAGTAAAGACGGAATATTAAAAATGGTAGATTGAACAGCTATAAAAAATGTTGTGCAGATCAGAAGACCTTGATCTACATGATAACTTTACTTTTCTCAGTTTCTCAAGCAGCAGATTCAAATTTCGCGGTATTTGGTGCTAATGTAGGTTACTGCAAACTGGTTTACGGATCCCATCAATGCTCCATTTATTTTTTTCCAGTGCACCATTAGTGTTCCTATCGTCCCTACCCCTGATTGGGAAACACTCTTTATTTGGCCAGGTATACGCGACTTTACAAGGTTTACAATCGTTGGTTGGTGCACCAAATTTCTTGCCGATAGACAACGGAGTGTTGCAAGTATAATGTCTCTAATATAGCCTGTCTTGGCTTTCGGACAATCTTGTGCACCAAATCAAGCCGCGGTAGAAATCAACTACGACTCTGAGTGGTGGGTCGAGCCAATGTACGTGAACACTTACGGAAAAGTACCAGGCTACACTGGTTGTAATGGAGGCAATATATTAAAAGTAAAGCCTGGAAATCAACTGCAAACCACAATGTACTTGAACGAAGGAACAACCATCTGGACGCAAAATGTGACAAATCTCAGTACTGGTCAAACAGCACTATACAGCATCGATTTATTAGGCCAGCAACAAGCCTGGGCTGAATTTATTATTGAAACATCTGGCGGTTGGCATAAAGACCCTCCGCTGGTAATTCCGGTTAACAATAGGTGGAAGTAACAGATATCACGCTTCGAGCTACTAATCCAGACAAGTCGTTTTGCAAGTATGCTGGTGACGCTTATGCTTTGTATCCAGGTGCTTCGGTGGTGTGCGAAACCCCTGTGATTGTAGGTAATGAATGTAAGATCTCGCACTGTTTCTACGATGGATACGCTCCAACTACCATCCAGGAAATGCCCACATCAACTGTGAATCTGACAGTAACTCGTACAAATACAGAAACATCAACAAAACCATTAGCCAAACTACCGACAACTACAGCCAGACAAACTTTATCCTTTTACAATACAGCATCCAAATCAACAACACATACAAAATCATTAGCGGTTCCAAGTAGACCAACGCAAACTCCAGTGTGCAGTGTATACCCTGTTCTATCAAGCAAATCAAACTGCGTATTGGATGGAAAGCTTAAATGTTCGGGTTCACAACTAGCAGTCTGTGAATACCAAATTCTCAATGGAAATCTTGAGCTTCGATACCGATTTATAAACTGTCCGGCTGGAACTACGTGCACAGTCTCCAACGATATCACTCTATGTTTAAAGCCAAATTGCTTTTGAATACATTTATTTCAACTGTGGTAATTCGTATTTTGTGTTGGATTTGAACCAAGCATACGCTTCGTTTAGTTGATGCTCGAGTGTTTCGGATGGAGATTCGCTCTTTCCAATTATTCTGCACGCCGTGTTCAGACAATTCAGTCCAAATCCAGTGTAGTTGCTGTTCACTGGAACCAAATACTTGAGTTCAATGTTCTTGTTTGGATATTCTTTTGCAGGTAATTCTTTCAACGTCCCGAGTTCTCTAGGAGCCATCAGGTCTCCTACTTGCATATTCGGATTGACAGGGTCTATGGAAACATTTAATCCATTATTCAGTCTGAATTCATACTTGGGAAATTCCTTTTTTCCTCCAAGTAAAGAGTCAATCAAAAGAGCAATACTGCCACCAGGCCGTCTAGCAGCAATTTCACATATTAAAAATTCTGCATCATGCTCAAATAATTCCAAATGGAAAACCAAGTTTGGTGGACACGGAAGGTTGTCCAATACCTGCTGGGTATACGCTTTTAATTTGGTGAACAAGTGCGATGATTCCGGGATAGACAGGTTTCCATATACCTTGCCTTTGGTAAATTCCAGATTTGTTGAAATGTATTTGAATGGCCAAATGAACTGAATTTTTCCATCGCTGGCATAGCCATTGACGTGATACATAGTTCCAGCCTAAATTAGCTTAAAAATACAATAAATTTTTCAATAATCATATCTCCGGAATAATCCATTACCTTTCCCTCTTCATCAATTCTACTGTAGAATTCGTTTGTCAAGTACATTTCCAGATCATCGTGGTCTTTGATGACTCGGATGCCAGCTGAAGCGGAACCAAGTGTAGGCTTTACTAATACAGGATACCCATGAGCATTGGCAAAATTAATAACGTTGACTGGCGAAAATACCCGTTCAAATGGCGGAACTTTGATTCCTCTGGAAGACAGGTGGGTTTTCATTACTTCTTTATCCCTAAATACCAGCGCGGAACTTGGTGATAGCCCATTACTGAGTTTGAAAGCCTGTCTAATGTAGGAAGCCCTAAGAATAAGATCTTCCTGCTTTGTATAAACAAAGTCCATATGGTACTTTGCGTGCCAATCAAGAGCCACAAGCTCTACTCGTCCATTTGAAGTTGGATGTTGAATTTCACAAACTTGTTCACAATTTTGCTTGTCATCATCAGACGCACCACCAGTACTCGTAATTAAAAATAGCTTGGCGCTATCATATTTGGTGATAAAATCCGAGTATATCGTTTTATTGTAGATGGATGATGACGATACTTCGTCGATAATCAATATATTTACCATTTGGAAGATTACTTTTATCGTGGGGTAGTATTGCGCGACTCCACGATTTCACTTTGTTCCAATGGAACAGGCCGGAAAAGTCCTCTTGAATAACATTAGTTTGCCGGTACTTTATACCTGGCAATGTCGATTTCGATCCATCAACCTTTCGAATCTAAAAATCACTGCAAGATGTTTTGTAGCATAAAGTAAGCGCAAGTCTCCACAAGTTCCATTACGCACCAAGTATCAGTTTATTAACCATTTATTCAGCCGCTGGAGAAGCTCTAGCCCCTCTATCAATCTTCAAATCCCACTTGGGATAATCCATCTTTGTCTTATTTTCAGTCTCTGGAGGCAGCATGCTGTTAAATACCTGCCTACTGAATGGCCCAAGAGTACTTGGAAAACACAAATCTAATAACTGCTTTTGCGCAAGGGAATAGTGCTCGTATCCTACCATCAAGTCGCTTCGTATTTTTCGCATATCTTTTGGCGTTCTCATACTAAACCCGAATAAATACTGTTCAAACTCTTCAATGCAGTCTTGAACGTCTATGGATGAAATATGCGGTATCTCCTGTCGGTGCTGCAAGTACAAGTTTGTCATGTAATCGTGTAGTGTAAACATTGAAAACACGAAAAATATATCGAATATTTTTGTTGATTTATTCAGAGCCTAGTCTATGTCCTGTACCCCAAGCAGAGCGTGTGGTAGGTCTAGCAGGCGGAGCTTGGCCTTGAAACCCTTGGAATCCATGTACACCGGTTGGTGCTGGGAACCAATCTTTCAAGAACCATGGTGCAGGAAGTATCACCCTGCCATTATTTTGAGTCGGATATTTAACCAAAGCATATTCTACAACATATCCAGCCGCGATTCCTATTAATGAAATTACTGGATCTCCGCCCATTACAACATTCTGAAATTAAACGTAATTACCCATAGTAATAGTACCCACGGCAAAAACATTGCTTTGAATTGCAACCCAAACATGAATGTAACTACCTCGTTGCCTTTTACTTGAGCATACAGTGTGGTTACCGCAATTCCAAATGTGTCAGTGAGAACCGGAAGCGACATGTAAACCCCAATTACCTATCATTAACTTGGTTTACATCCAAGACCGCCATAATCAAAATAATTGCCCAGGCGTATTCATATGGTTTTGAAGAAAAGTGTCCTTGTTCCAAAGACAGTGACTGCTGATACAACATGATCAAGTGCCAGATAATCGCTTGTCCTCTTGAATAGAAATGGCATGTAATTAATCTCCATATTTCGTACTTTTGGTAAATGAAAGGGAAAATCAGAATCAACTGTCTTGGATGGCAGATTCCAAACTGCGCTGCAAGTGACAATACTACGGTCCCGATGATTAAAAACCTTGTAATTGGCGGGACTGAATTTACCCAATCGTTCAATTCCCTGAAACTTTGTGCAAACGACATCTCGAGATTGTATGAAAAAAGACTAAAATAATCGTTGGCCCAAGACGAAAAAAGGAAATCGCATTTTACCGCAACAAACAAAAACAAAATAATGTAAAAAGAGCCCGACGTGGGGGTCGAACCCACAACCTTGAGATTAAG